>JAVHLU010000298.1:0-69968 GCA_036785755.1 Colletotrichum ledebouriae | reverse complement strand
TTATTATTATTATTATTATTATTATTATTATTATTATTATTATTATTATTATTATTATTATTATTATTATTATTATTATTATTATTATTATTATTATTATTATTATTATTATTATTATTATTATTTAAAAACCCACAAGATGGAAGGAGCTGTTACTGGTGCTGCTGCTGCCGCTGCTGCCGGTTGAAACACAGACAGACATTGGACGAAAACGGGGACCAGCGCCAAAGCCAACGCCAACACACACTCGCACTAAAAATTTCGCCCGAGAAAAGGAAATCCCATCCATCGACCATCAAACAAATCCCAGTCCACGACCGCCAATTGACCGATGAGACACCCCAGCTAAAGGTATGCCTTACACACGCCAGCAGGCTGAAAGTCTTTGCTTTGTTTTTCTTCGTTTCCGTCCAGTCTCAATTGCCACGCGAACCAACACTCATGCCAGCGCCTTTTCACCGTCCCAAGCATAACCAGAGCATCCACAGCCAACCAACGCAACCGCATGACGTCTGTTTTTCAGCATCATCATCTCCCCTGCTATCGCTTCCTTGTCCTGGTCTTGTCTAGGACTCAAGTAGACAACAAACACAGGCTACCCCAAATCGACAGGGAGCCTCCTAAATCGGCGGGTCTGGGGTCTGCTGCAGAGTACTTTGGCATATCATCGTCATCTTCACCATCCACAATCGCCTTGCCTTGTTGAACGCTTCACGGCAGGAAATCGGGACCCGCGCATCGCCGCCCTGCGTGGCCTGGGTGCTTCGTCCTCCTGTCTGTCCGTTGTACCAAGTTGGACACAGCCGTCTTTTGACAAACTCAGCTACAAAGTCTTTAATCGTTCGCCAGCTTCAGGGAACATGCAGCGAGTATTGCCTTGCGGAAAGGCGAGCTGTGCCCGACACGTATGTAGCCAGCAGCATACAGGACGCACGAATACATGCACCGACGCAGCATATCCTCCGGTCCCGAGGCGGTCTGCATCAGACGGCGAATGCATAAGAAAGAGTGTAACACTTCTCCATGCGTCTATCTGTATAGCCTCCGGTCGCCTATTCGTACACTCGCGCATTCGGGCATCCCTCGGTCACTCCAGACCTCGGTGCCATGCTGTTCACTTCGCTTCTTCTCGTGTTTCTCATCGAGTTGGACGAATCATGTGTTCACCGACGGCCAAATCTGCGATAGATGCAGAGACAACAAATACCACTCAACAGGGCAGAGACAGCGGGCCTGCCGATGCATCAGACAAAAATTACCTCTGCCTCTGGCCGCTGGATGAGCTGGCATGCATAGCCTTCGGACCTCTTGTTTTACATGTTCGGCCACCCTGCCCCCCTCCAAGCCCATTTGGAACCCTCCATGTCGACCGCGCAGAGGGCTGCCCTGGTCGCCCACTATCCAATGTGCGTCGTCCACGACGTTGGAACGCCATGCCAACGCATCACAGGGGCCCCAATCAACCCCCGCCGGCCCAACCAGCATCAACCCACGATCACCCGCTTCAACACCACCTTCGACAACTTCAACACCATCCCCGTCCCCCGGCCCCAATCGCCCACTACCGAGCCGCTTCTCTCCCTTCCTTTCTCCACAACGCCGCCGCTGCATATCCATACACTGCCTAGGCGCCTTGCCAAACCCACCGACCGACGAACTCATCCTGCCACTCGACTTCTTCAATTCTCAGACTGCACAGAGAGAGGTCAATTCATCTGGCCACGTTTCAGTCATCTCTTCAGCGTGCGACAGGCGTCGGCCCTTTGAACGGCGTTGTTGCCATCGACGAGCAACATCTTTCTGTCACTAAACTGTCGGCCGATCAGCTCTGAGTGATGTTTGGCGAAACAACCTTTTCACGATAATTGGAGAGCACCTGACTAGAGAGGCGTCTCATCGGCTTTGATGCACAGGGTTCGAGAGCAGAGACGTCCCCGCATTCCCAGTCTAGACATTTGCCCCTGCCCCGGCTCCGAGGGTGGGATATTCGGCCTCTAAAATGGCCTTTACCATACTGCTGGATAGATCCAGCCACTCGCGCAAGCGGGGTGATTTCGCCGTGCTTCCGTACCACATAGTTCGCCCTCCGCTTGAAAACTCTAACCACGGATGGTACTGAAATACTTTCCAATCCCCCTTCGGGGGGTACGTGTTATTATAAGTATATATTCCGGAGAAACTTCGCGCTGCTAACCTAGCTTCTTTCGCACCCTACGCGCCTATACTTATCTACCCCCCTTTTTACCCCCTTACTAATAATTATCCTCTATATCGAGGGTAGTAATTACTATATTAACTCGTATAAGGGCTTATTAATTAATAAACCCTAGGAATATTAAATTAATAACTATTATAATCTTAAAGTATTTAGGGTACTTCTTAATAATAATATTAATTTTCTCTTAATTATTAAGAAGCCTTATCTTAAGTATTTTATATATCTTTTTAAACTCGCCCTTATAAAACTTAAGATAAGGGGAACTACTTTTAAGCTTTAGGATTTAAACTATAAAGAAATATAATACTACTTAGTATTCTTTTTAAATTATCTTAAGTAGCTTACTATTAATAAGCTAGTTAATATACTTCTCTAGCTTATTTTAATCCTAAGTAATAGTTTTTTTATATTAATAGCTTAAATTATATAAATAATACTTTTTATAAGTATTAGTATTTTATTTATTTTAAGTAATAGGAAAGGTATATATAGGGATAAAGTTAATCTATAGTAGATTACTAGATTAGCTTTACTATTATATACCTCTTATGTTAACTCTTAAGGTTCTTAGAACCTCTACTATAAGGTTATTAAGGTTAATAATATTTTTTATAAACATAGAAGAGTAAAAGGTAGCAGTAGCTTTCTAGTTATTATATAAAGTATATCATATATAGTAGAGTATATAATATAGGTTAAATTTATATAAGAAAGTGTAATTACCCCTATGTGGCTGAACATAGGTGGCAAAAAAAAGGCACCAGAAGATACTTTCCAATCCTGCTTCTGGCCGTCGACAGATCGCTCCTCTCATGCACGTCAGATTGGCCAGTAAAACGCTCGTGTTCATCCGAAACCCAAACCCCATTCGCTCCACCGTCCCTTGTTCATCGTGCGTCCGCTCCCGCCTCCCGACGCCCTATTCAGTTCGATGTGCCACGAGTCTTGTAACTCGTTCCTTCATTTTCTTGTTGATATTGCATCCGATGTCCGCGTGAGGTCGTTGCTGCTATTCCGCCGTTGAGCCCCTGTCTGGTTTGACTAGACTCGGGCTACTGCCAGCAAAGTGGTCGAAGCAGTGGATGCGGCCCCAGTCGAATCAAGACCTAGCCATGCCACACCGCGATTTGCTGGTGGGAGTAGCGGTTCCGGGTTCGTAATCAGTATCGAGCTGCATCAGCACGTGGAGGCATTGTGTCTTGGGGCCGACCAATTAGTCGCCCAGTGACAACATGGCGGACCCGTCAGCCGACACATGACCTCTTGACGCAGTCCTTCCGAATTTCTATCGACACCGGATTCTTAATGGGTCATTGAGGTTAGGGCTGCATATGCCATCGTTGGTAATCTGCACTCCCGGCGCTAGCACACAGGCATAAGCCCAGTAATCGGCCGCGTTGCCACTCTGTCGTGTCACTTGTTGTTGTTGTTGTCAGGATTCCGGCGTGTTGCAAAGGCTATGTAAACATTGTCTTGCACGTCGACCTTGTCATCGACGGCGGGCTGTATCTGTCTCTGTGGAAGCGTTGTCTTCCTTATCCGCAGTGGTTTGCCTGTATGAAACTTGGGCCGTTACGTGTCAAAGGCGTTTGAGTCAACAACGGGTGGTCTGGTGGTATAGTTGGTTATCACGTTAGTCTTAACATTGCCACTCAAATCTTCTCACATCAGAGTAGTGTCTTTTGAGGCCCTCAACAAACTAGTCGTAGAGGTATATTCAGGCTGGTTGGACATGAACCTCCAATGAAGCGTCTCAAAGCACATTATCGAGACCATGGCTCTGACAGGTGTTTGCTGCAGGTATTGCTGCTGCTGCTGCTGTTGCTGTTGCTGTTGCTGTTACTCTTGTCAACGTTGTTGGTGCCGTTACTGTTGTTGCTGTTATTCCCACCACTGCTACTGTCCTTCCCGGAATACTATTCTGAGAATCAGGAATTCGGAAGTATTACGCCAGGCTGCTCAATAATCGCTCGAGGTCATCACTGAAGTCTTTCGGCTGAGGTTGTCGCGTTTGTCTTTCGTGCCTAACACCGTTAGCGATGCTTCACACCTTCGGAAACTTGGCTGAAATCAAATCAGTTCCGTGGTTGACCAGGCGCCAACTTATCAGCGCTCCGCAACCCAACGCTGCGCGGTGATATCCTTTGGAAAAAGAAGCATGCCCGTTTCTTTATAGCGAGAAATCGTTCTTCGAAATATAACACTTCGATGGGGCTTTTGATTTATCAAGGTTTCCATCAACGTGGAAAGTCGTTCGCTCTTGTGAGGAAACGACGCCTGTATCCGCTTCGTGTTGAATAGATATTTTTGACGGATAGATGGGACAGTTTATACACTTCACAATACTGTTCGTGTTTACTCGTTTTCATATTATGCGACCGCTTCAAATCTGAGTAGGTGCCTGCGGTGAATATTCCCACGCCCGATTTCGTCGCGCGCGATGTTACATTCATACCCTGCCGCGCTTGAGCCTGATCTCGACCTCATTCGTCAATCTTCGGAGCGACGGGGTGATTACCACGGTCGCTGAACCAATCAGGCGAAGCAGGATTGTGTGAATCCTGGCATACTTACATGGGTTGCTCTTACTACCTTAATTGTCGAGTGAGGCCAGGGTTCCGAAGGTGCAAATGCTCGCTGCGCTTTTCTCAGCTTATATAAAGCAAAGTACTACTTTTTTAAGCTAGAGTAAGTAAATTTTGCTTATTATAATAATCTCTATATAAACTAAAATTAATTAGCTCTAGACGAACTCTAAGTTAAGGGCTAGGGCTTCTCCTATATATAAGTTGAGAATATCCCTCTCTAATTATACTAACTCCTCCTCTATAAGAGACTCCTACGTTACCTATAGTAATAGCTATAAATACCCTCCCTCCTAGGCGCGTAGCTATTTAAGTACTTAACTATTTATATATATAAATATAAGCCTATTAGCAATCTTAGGAGCTAATTAATTATAAGCTAAATTATATATAAAATTAAGTGCTAAAAAGCTTCTCTCTAATAGGACTAAAGTTATAATATAGCTTAGTATTTATAGTACTAATAGGGCTAGTTTCGAGTTCTAGACTTATATATACTTCCACGCTATAAGTAGGCTCTACGCAGGCGCCTAAAAGGGGGTTATTAGGTTAAATAATAGGCCTATAACTACGTGAAGGTTAAGGATCTTAATATAATAGGTATTATAATAAGTAGTAATTAGGGTAAATCTCTCTAGCTAATTAAATATAACTACCTACTCGTTATTACTATATATACGCTACGTATTAGAAGATAGGAGGGTAGATATAATAATATTAATATTAGTAATTTATTTTACCTAGCGGGCGTTAAATACTCTAAATATCTCTACTTAGTTAACTTAGTACGCGTTAGTAGCGCGGCGCGCCTCGTAGTAGTGCTAAATACCCTCCTAATAGGTAAGTATATAACTAGCGTGGGATTAATTAGTTTCTAACGTCTTAATAGCCTTACGAATAGGTCTAAGTAGGTTAATAAGAGTCTCTACGCAGAGCTAGAAAAGTTTATTACTAATAATACTAATTAGTATAGTAATACTACTAGTATTGCTATCCCTTATAATAGAGCCTCGCTAGCTAGTAATATTATTAAGGTAGATATAATTAAGGAGGGCACCCTTTAAATAGAATACTAATAATAAGTAACGCTCTATACTTCCCTATTAAATAAAAGAGGAAGTAAGTAGGGCTTTAGGCTTACTATAAATAGCAACTTAGAGTCGCTAAAGTTAGGCTAACTATAACTATAAAGTGCGGAAGTAACTAATAATACTTAAGGCCTTCTTAATAATTAGTCGCTATAGAGATAGCTTTATAATATTACTAATAAGAAGGTTTAGCTTATAAGAGTTATAGAGAATAGGAATAATATACTTAAGGCTTAGTTAATAAGTAATCTCTTAGTATAAAGCCCTTATAGTATTATTTATATTAGTTATAAAGCTATTAATCTACTTAAGGTTAGGAATACCCTTAACTATAGAGATCTCTTTAAGAATAGGAAGGAGCTCTTAGGTACTCTACGTTATACTATAGGAGTAGTTAGTAGTTACCTATATATACTAGAAGAAGGTAGTACTACTAGGTAGTATAATAGAGATATTAATAATATAATTATTAGCATTATCTTTAGAGCTATTAAAAGTTATATTAATATAGGGCGAAGCTTTAATAATAGCCTTAACTTTATAGTAGTAGTTATTATAGATATAAGGTAAATATACCTCGCGGAGGCTATATAACGATAGTAGCTTCTAGCTAGGTTAAAGTAGTATAGTTAAGTCGCGGGTCTAGTTATCTTTATAGAAAGTAAAGGGGCGACTATTAGTAAAGATAGAAAGTATAGCGTAATAGTTTAGCTAGTCTATTAGGTCTCTAAAGGTATTATTAACTATAACTATAGTAGTAAGGGTAGCTATAATTAGTAATTAGGTGCGGGTTTAGTATTCGAGGTATTATAGGCAGTAGTTAAGATACTTCCTCTGCTGAGAGATACTAACTATAGTAACCTAGCTATAGTATTTATACTGCTCTTTTTAGTCCTTATTATTATAATTATAGTATAAGCGAAATAACTACTTAATAATAGTAGTTTTAAGGCCTCTTAAAGCTATTATAACGTTATTAGTAATAATAATAATAATAGCAGAGCGTTATTAGTAATAATAATAATAGTAGCAGAGGTAGTATTATAGGAGGGAAAAAAGAGCTTAAAAGTTAGCCTAACTGCGATTATTAGGTTAGGTTAGCCTTATACTAGCCTAATTAGGCTTAGTTTAGTGTAATATCACGCTTTTATCGCTTTTTTAGGCTGATGCAAAAGCACTGCTTTTTTGGGCTAAAGCAGAAAAACTCGGAACCCTGAGTGAGGCTCTAAAAGGTTCAAGGCATACAGCCCGCTCATTCTTCTCGCAGCCTGATCTGACGCTTCCTACGTTCAACCCCGCATACACGCGACAGCGATGATGGCATCCTTTGATGGCGTCTCATCCGCCACTGTTACTGCTGTCTCTATCGCTCCTGTTGATCCATGGAAGTCACTCGTGAAGCGAAGCATGGAGGCATGGGACCCAGACCTCGAGATGCACAAGCGCGCAACAGAATTCCTACAGCAGTATGCAACCCTCGATGAGTTCCTCTGCAGTCCGCGGGAATTCCTACTCTTCTGGTTTTTCCAACGCAGAGAAGCATTCCTCTCGCAACATACCCTCACAAAATGGAGCAGAGACCGTCTAGGCGACTACGTCCTCCTGCCCGCTGCCAACGGCTTCGTCATGCGGTCGGACTGTTTCTTCGTCAGGCACTTCTGGCTGACAAGAAACGACCCTGACCCCGGCGGCAAGTACCTGCGTCTTCTCCAGGAACAGCTCGAGCCTCAGTCTTGGTCGCACATCTGGGTCGACTGGACATGCATACCCCAGCACCCTCGGACCGACAAGGAGGAGACTTACTTCCTGCGCGGACTCGAAACCATGTCGGGCATCATCCGGAACTGCGGCTTCGCCTGGTTCTACCCACCATTCGAACCGCGTTTGTGGATTTTGTACGAGATTGCGGAATACAGTCTCACCTGTGACGGCGGAATCGAAGAGTTTGAAGACAACAAGGAGTGTATCAAGGACATTCGGGACATGCAGGAGATTGGGGTGCGTGCGATGCTTAAGAAACAGGGCTATAGGTGCTCGGATGAACGTGACAAAGAATATTTGACCTCGTGGCTGGAGCTGCTTTGTCTTTTGAGAAAGTTAGGCCTTGATACATTGGACGTGAGAAGGCTGATGGACAATCTCATGTGGTTCAATCGGTCGCAGACCCTGGCGTATACGACTTGGAACGGCGTCGTGGAGCTCTGTCGGTTTGAGGGGACTTTGAGCTTTCGAGGGGAGCGTTATACGTTTACGCCGTTTCCAAAATGTGTGGGTGTTCTGATGGCTTTGCAACTTGGATGTTGCTGATCTATCTCATTAGGGAGAGAGTAAGTACTCTGCGAAGGCCGCTCCTTCGAATTCAACGACTTAGCATAAAGCGTATTGGCCCATAGATGCTTTGGGCTAGATTCTGAATGGAGTTTACTCAAATAGCACCTTAGGTTGTAGATTTGTACAAGATTTACTCTCACTTGCCGGAATGGCGTATAGTAATAGTTACAAGATTCAATGGTATGCTCTTGGTGTAAAGACGTTCTTCTCAGTACAATAATACCAGAATGGCTATTGCAAAAGGATTCATTTCTTTCGATCTGTCTCAACAACTCAAATCATACAGTATTCAAGAACCTCGTAATAGGTAGCTAATGGGGGCTTCACGGGTCATCGCGACTCTTCAGAATGGGAGGAAATTGGATTGTGTCGTTTGTTGGTGCAGCTCAATGCCAACGATGTTCGGCAATACCAGACCACAGCCACCATACCCAGCATGTAATTGCAAAGAGTGCCATTCTGGCGTTTCTTTATTCCATTGCAAAATCTCCCGGAAATGTATCTGCCCGCGCTTAAATTCTGTCGTCCGACGAAGTGTCACTGGAAGTAACTTTCATTACAAAATCCAGTCGGTGCCAAATACAAGGCCTACGCAGGCAGGATTCTCATATCACTATTATCCCATCGCCTCAAGGCGGAGAGACAAAGCTAGCAAGCTAATGCGAGTCCCTGGCTCCAGATCGAGCATGCGGAAAAGAGCACTACGTTTTTGTCGTAGCCTCCCTAGTAATCCCGTAAACCGCAGCGAATTTCAGGCGATGAGGTACATGCCATGGATTATTTGGCATCGCGGAAAATCTTCAAAGGAAAACGACTACACCCTCGACTACACTTCAATACTTTCGCCTATGGTTCTCGTACAATCGTTTCGACGGGGTCGCTATCTTGTATCGACTGTGGCTATGACTTGTGTTGTTCTCAAGATCATCATAGTCCTGGTGCCTGGTCTCTACAGTTTAGGCAGCTTCCAAATTACTCGATCGATCGACGTCGAATTGAAAGGCTCATTCGATTCAAGTATATCAACAGCGCGATCGAGGGAACTAGGCCGTTCTACGTCACAAAAGCCATTTGAGACTTTGATATGGAGATACCATTCGGTGTAACCAACGAGGGTGCTTATCAGAGATTTGAACCCAGAGGCACGCCGGCTGCAACGATATCTGTTGTTGTCGACAGCATTTTTGCGAAAATGGAGTGCCTCGAGCTCACGAATTACTCGTCTTTCGGGCTCAGAGGTTTCGAGAACAGCCCTTTTTCCTACCGCATGGATATCGCCCTCCAGTTTAAGGGCTGCGATCGACATCTATTACCAGCGAAAGGGTTCGATGGCTTCCTGAAGAAAGCAGCCTGGGCATATTCACTGGCAACTGGATCGTTGTCGCGATGGCTGCAAGTGCTCAAGGGTAGAGTCGTCGTGAAGAAGGGCATATGGGACTAAGTCTATAACTAAGGAGTATATATATAGGTGTCTATATATTAAACTATAGGAAGAAGTCCCTCTAAATAGGGGTATGCGGACCGAAGGGATATATATACCCGCTCTAGAACGGGTAGGACTATATATAACTATATAAGTAGGCCCTATCCCGTATAATATACCCCCCTAGCCTTATAATATCCCCTAAGGCTAAATATAAAGTAAAGTAAAGCTATTTATAACTAAATATAATAAGGGGAGTAGCGCCCTAGGGATCCTATATAGCGCTGCCTATAGAATAATAGAAAGAGGGGGAGCAGTCTGCTTAAGGAGGCCTAGCTATAGCTATAATAAGGGGAGCGATCTACTTATAAGGGGGTTAGCACGCTAGGAGGGCCCTACGCCGCGCTAGCTATAATAGTAATAATAGGAGCAGTCCGCTTAATAATATAGCTTATATTATAATATTTATTAGGTATTTAATAGAGGGTCGTATAATACCCTCCTCCTAAAGCATATTATATAAATAGGAGAGCTTATTAATATATAAAGTAGCTAGGATAGCTTCTTTTTCTAGCTTTATAAGCTAAATAATTTATTTAGCTTTATTAAGCTAAATTACTAAAAAGAAGTAATTATAATATTACGCTAGCTAATAATAAGTATACTTATAGGAGTATTATATATAATCCCTACTATTATCTTACTTTATTATAGAGTTTTTAATAAGGGTAGGTTTAGGTATACCTACTAATATAGTAAATATACTTATAAGAGCGCTAGGCTGCTTTAACTACTAGGCAACGAGGGCGCTAAATATTAAAGCTATCTTAATAAAGGGGCGTAGCTTCGCGCTAGTTTACTTAGCTATAATAACCTTAATAAGGGCGTTATAAGCCTATATAAGCGCTATCTACCTACTAACTACCTTAAGGAAGCGCTTAGTTATAATAACCCCCTAGATTTTAGGGATTTTAAGCGACCTCGCGCGCTAATATATAGTATGTTATTATTAATACTAAGTATATAGCGATATAGAGCTATTCGCTTGCTCTAGAATATAAAGGTATTTATCTTAAATAGTAATAATTATAGCGAGGTTTATATAGGTAATTAACTACTTAAGTGCTTATATTAGGGATTAGAGGGAGGTATTCTTAATAGCTACGAGGTCGTTCTAAATAACTATAAGTAATAAGGGGTTAATAAAATAATATATAAAGTTCTAGATATTATAATAGCTACTAAGGAGGGACTTCTAGGTTTCCTTAGTAATACTATAGTTAGTTATATATGCAGCGCGCTTATTATAAATATTATTAATTATAAGAGGTAATAGAGGTAGAGGCTCTATATTATTTAGGTTTTAATATATATAGCGCTATATAGTCTATTTATTATATTTATAAATATAGGTCTTTGTCACGGATAGCGAATTGATAAAGGTTAATATACTTTAATTGCGCTATATCAAGTGGATTCTATATTAAAGAAGGGGAAAGTGTAACTATAGGCTAGCGTAGCCCTAGAAGGCTAAAGAGTCGCCTAGTAATTATATAACCTATAAGTTATATAACCTATAAGTTATATAACCTAAAATTTAGGGAGGTCTAACCTAGCGCTATAATATTACCCCCCCCTTTACTAGCGTTACTATTTATAGTAACTAATCTATTACTATATAAGTATTCCCCTAGTAGTATCCTCCTTATCTATACTTACGCTAGGGCGTTATTATTATCTATAGTAGTAGGGTCCTCGTCTCGCGTAGTAGCTAAGAGCTAAGCTAAAAGGTATTTTAGCGGTCCTATTACTATTAGGTTAGTAGTATAGAAGTCCTATAACGCCGCGGGGGCGTGCTTAAAACTCTTAGTATTATACTAAGTAGGATCGTAGTTATAGCCCTTCTAGTTAGTACGATATTATAACTATCCTTAGTATAACTAGCTAGTAGTTATATATATAACCTCGTATTCTAGCTTATAATTAAACTTAATAGGGAGTAGTAGGGTTTTAAATTAGCCTAGAAGAGGGTTACTAGTAGCCTTCTAGAGCTTACTTAGGTAGAATATAGGGTAGTAATTATATTCCTTTAGTAGGTTGAGTATTTATATCCCCCTAGGCCCCGTAGCCTTAATTAGCTATAGGCTATCCTATAGTATTAATAGCTTCGAAGAGTTTTCTTAGCGCTATCCCTCTATTAATATATAAATAGAGTTACTTATAGCTAAGTTATTAGGTTAGTAGTAACGATTTATAGCATAGGCGTAACGTTACTAGGCTATAGCTATATTCCCTTTTATAATATCCTAAACGCTATAGAGGTTTTATACTAACTACTAGGCGTCGCCCTAGTTAATTTTTTCCTTAGTTATTAAGAGCTTCTATATATATTAGTCCTAGTTAAAACTTATCTATAGTAGGTATCCTCGCTTAATTTTAAATAATATAAGCCCTATAGTCTCGTTTAGTAATACTACTTAAGCGAAGTCTATAGTAGGGAGTATTTTACTCTAGTTATCCTAGGATTAGTTTATCTATAAGTATAAGTATTAAGTTAGATACTAGTTAAGAATTTCTATTTACCTATTAGTTTTAATATAACCTACTATACTTAACTATATAGTTATACTATATATCTTATAGAGCTCGTTCTAGAAGTCGGAAGTAAACTAAGGGCCCCTATTAGATATAATTATAATAGGGAAACCTATATACTAGAAGATATAGATATAGTATAGCTAGGTAAGGTCCCGCGCTATAATAGTCTTATAGTAAGGGAGGGAGACTATCTTCTTTAAGAGGTAGTATACTATAATAAATATATTATTATACCTATAGTAGTTAGGTAGGTAGGATATAAAATCTATTATAATATACTCCTAAGGGTAGTCTAGTATTAGTAGGGGTCTTAACTCGCCCGGAGGCTTATCTCTTAGCTTCTATACTTAGTAGTAAGTATAGTAGTTATAAATATACTACTTAATATTAATAGTTAAGCGGGGCTAGTAGTAGCGTTCCTTTAGGAGTTTAATAGTCTTATTCTAACCTAGGTATGCTATAAGCCTCTAAATATAAGCTTTATAAATTAACTTTATACGTAGGTTTTCTTCCTCTAGTATTATAAGCTTCTTATCTATAGTTAAGAGCCCTTCCCGTATTCTCTAGCGTTCTTTTTTAGTAGCTATAAGTACTTTTAGTAGCTTAAGTAATAGTATATTAGGTTTATAGTTTAACTAAAGGATATACTTAACTAAGAAGTAATCCTTTAACTTATCCTCTAGCTCTAGAGCGTTAATAGTTACTATAAGGCGACTTAGAGCGGATTTAAGTAGTTAGCATAGCTCGCTTACTACCTCTAGGGATAAGTAGGTAAGTAGTAGTAATACCTAGGTATAGTTAGACTTATAAATAGCTTATTATATTTAGAGGTCTTTATTCTTCTATAAGAGGGTATTAGCTAATATATTCTCGCGCCCCGGATAGTATTAGATATAGAAGTTAAAACTAGCTAAGATACCTAACTAGTAGGCTTAGTAGATATTTAGGAGCTACTTAGTTATAAAGTAGAGTAGTAGTTAGTAGTTTATAATAACTTCGAAACGCTAGGTAGTTATAGAGAGTTTAGCCCTCTATTCCTCTAGCGCTAGAATAATTACTATTATCTTATAGTTATAAATAGGGTAGTTTATCTCTATTAGCGATATTATCTTTAAGAAATAAGCTATAGGGTACTATAGGCTATTATTAGTTTATTATTAGAAGAGAGTAGTAGCGTAAACTAATTTAGAGGCGTCTATCTTAACTTAGGTAGGTAGTTTAGGCTTCTAGTAGTATAGGATAGGGGCTAATATTAAGGCCTCTTTTAGCGTTATAAATACTACTATATAGTCGCTATTAAAGTTAAATCGGGCGCTTTTAGCTATAAGTTTAGTAAGTAGCCTAGCGATCTTCTTATAATTTATAACGAATTAGTAATAGAAGTTATAAAACCCTAAGAAGGACTAAACGCTACATACTATAGTTAGTAGCTACTAGTCCCTTACTATAGAAACCTTCTTAGGGTTAGGGCTAATCCCTTTAGTTATAATAATAAACCTAAGGTAGCGCGTTATAGTTATATTAAATTTATACTTCTTAATATTAGCCTAAAGCCCTGCTTAGCGTAGCTAATTAAGGACCTTTTTTATATATTCTTCGTGCTAGAAGGGGTCCTCTAAGTAAACTAGGATATTATTTATATACGCTATATAGAAGTTATCTAGGTATTCTATAAGCGTGTTATTTATATACTATTAGTACGTCGCTAGGCTATTATAGAGCCCGAAGGGTAGAACCTTATACTTATAGGAGCTATAGTAAGTATAGAACGTTATTAAGTCCTCTACGTCGGGGTAAATATAGATTTAGTAAAACGCCTAGTAGATATTAATCTTTATAAATAACCTAGCTCGGCTAATTTAACTTAGCGTTTTATTAATTAAGAGTAGTAGGTACTAGTCCTTCTTAGTAAATCTATTTAGCTTTTAAAAGTTAATATAAAACCTTAAGCGTTTATTAGCTTTTTAAATAAATAATATTAAGGATATAAATAGAGTATTAACTAGTGCTATAAAACCCTTCTTTAGGTTCTTAAGGAGATATTATTAAGTAGCCTTAAGTTCTAGTAAGGATTATTTATATAATAAGTAGAAGGTTAGCTACTCCTTTATACTAGGCTCTAGTTTAATTTAGTAATTATAAGAGTAATAAGGGGGTAAAACGTTACTAGCTATCTTACTAAAGCAATCCCTCTAGCCCTAAAGATAGGGGGGGAGTCTCTCCTTAATTAGTTATTAATTTTTAGCTTTATTAACCTCTAGTAGGCTAACGCCTCTTTCTTCTTCCTCTTACTTATTTATAATTATTAAATCGAGCTTATATAGCGATATAGAGCCTAATTTAATATTAGTACGTCTTAGGTTCCTCTCGAACCCTATAGCGCTAATAAGCGCTATCTTAAGATTCCTCCTTACTTACTAGGCCTCGAGGGTAAGGGGTTTAGGCCTATAATACTATATAGGCTAGGTCTAATCCGTAGTTAGTACTCCCTTTAATACTATATTTATCTTCTATAAGTTATTATTATATCCTAAGTCCCTAGGCGCGCTACTTTACTATAGAATTTTTATAAGAGCCTTTATCTTACTTATTATAGCTTTCTAGATATTATATAGCTATTCCTTAGCTTTAAATATAGCTTAGTAGCGTTTAGTATTAAGTTAATACTCTAAATTAATTTTAATAGGTTAGAGCAGGTCCTTAGCGTCTTATATAATTATTTAGAGGAGGTCCTAGGCTATAGAGATATCGCTTAGCTAGTATAAGCGCTAATAGCGTATATCTATGCTAGTATTATAGTAATTAAACTATAAGTAGCTAAGGATAAGGTTATATCTCCCTATATTGAGTTAGAGGAGGGGTATTTATATCAATTCTTAGCGGTCTACTTATATATAAGTTATATTATAATGCCTTTAGCATCGCCTGTTCCTAGCGTAGCACGTGACTAACGTTAGCTCTAGAGCAACCTTATTCCAGGGGTTATTCCTCTAACCGTAGTTATAAGTAACTATATTATAGCTACTCTCGTTATAATAGATTAAGCTCTTTAGTAACTATAAATATAGCCCTATAGGACGTTTCTTAATAGTTATAAGCCTAGCTCTAACTAGACCCCTAATTATTATTTTAAAATAAGCCTTTACTATTAAAAGTACTTACTAAAACTTCCTCTCTCTTATTCCTTCTTTCCTCCTTATTATATACTATCTTCTATTACTATAAACCCTCTATTTCTAAATAACTTTAACTATAATATCTTTTATTACTATTACTATAATATTATACTAGCTAACTATATATAAGGACTTCGCTACTTAGTATATTATAATCTAAGCTAAAGCCTAAGCTACTAGAGTCTAGAAGTATATTAACCTAGATAACCCTAAGGGACCTTTATATTTAGGTAAGACCTTATTAGAAACTCTAACTCTTAACTTATATATTACTAAGTAAAACTAGGATATTAATACTTAATACTTATAGGAGAAGAGCGCTTATAATTAATATATTACTCTACTTAACTAGGAGGCTTTAGAAGAGGCTACTTCTAATATTACTTCTAGGACTACTCCTAAGTCTACTACTAGGATATAGATAAATAAATTATACCCCTTTTAGCCTCTAACTACCCTAGTTATAATTAATAAGAATACTATAAGTATATAAGAATAGTACCTAGAGCACTTTTATTCGCTTAGTATATAAGAGTCTAAGTAAACCCGCGAGGACTAGGAGTTTAAATAGATTAACTATCTAGTTATAGAGATTATTACTTATAATATTATTATACCTATATATATAGAACTTCTCGCTAAAGGGGATATAACCCTATATAGCCTTATTATTAATCTTAAATATTACTATACTCTAGGTAAGGCTAGTACCCTTATTATTATTTAAGAAGAGTATATCTAAGTCCTAGAAAAGGTAAATAGGAGTATTAATCCTAATACCTAGATTAAGGACTTTAAGGGTATCTACTTCTATACTACTTAGCTTAAGCTTCCTAAAGCGAGTAATACCCTCGCTTTAAAAACCTTTCTTTAAGTAATAAGTTATTACTTTATACTTAGTTAAGCTAATATAGAAATTATAGATATTCTTAAATAGGAGTGAGTAGGGATACTAGTCTCTAATATAAGCTAATATACTAATATATTTAAGGACCTCTTATATAAAAATATACTCTATTTAAGATTATAAGGATAAAGCATAGAGGTCTTTATAACGCTAGCTAGCTATATAAATAAGGCTAACCTATTAAGCGTTCCTATAACTAGTAATATATCTAATAGTAAATAGTACCTATATAGGTCGAGCTATTAATAGCTAAGTATTAACTATAACTACTTAGAAGCTACTTTAACTAGATATTACTAGAAAGGCCCCTATATATTAATAATAGATATATAAGTAGCTTAGATCTATAACTAGTTAAATAGTAACCTATGCTTCGCTAATCTTTATAGGGAACTTACTTATAAGAGCTAGCTATATACTATACCCTATAAGGGTAAAAACTACTAAAATAATAAGGGGGGTAATAAGGGTTTATCTAAGAAATCTAATATAGCCCTAAGTTACCTTACTAATATAGTAATAGTCGCTTTCTATATAGCCCTCTTAAACGAGGTTAGGGATAATATAGTTAACTTAGATAAAAAGCACCTAAGTATTTTTATAACCCCCTACTTAAGACCTTATATATTATATAAGTCTATAGTCCTAGATAACTATAGAGGAACGCACCTTATAAATAATAAGTCCCTACTTATCCCCTCTTTAATTAGGTATTATAAAAGAGAATAGGTTAATTCTAGAATAGCTTTATACCTAATTATTATAAAGGGTATATAGATTATTAAGAACGCTCTTAATAGCTTAAAAGGTATAAATATAGAGGACCTTATACTTTAGAATATAGGATATATAGAGAACTTTTATATTAATATTATCTCTAAAGTATTACTTTAGAAGATAGATATCTAGTATTTAGGGTATAACTATATGCTTTGCTTTAGAACCTATAAGAATAGTATTATAATTAAGAAACTTATTAGGAAGGCGAACCTCGCCTTCCTTAAATATAAGCCTCGTTCCTTATATTCTATTCCTAAGCGGATTCCCTAAAGTATTAATACTATTATTAATAATATAAACTATATACTTATAATATATAAATATGCCTCGTTTATTTTACTACTAAACTAGAGTAATAACGCGATGCTTTAGTACCTTAGAAGTAAGTACCTTAGCCCCGAGGCTTTAGAGTAGCTAGTATATACTACTTAGGGGGTAAGGATTAAAGGCCTAACGCGCTTATAATACTAATACTACGTAGTTATATATACTAAATAGGTAATTTTAAGACGAATATTAGAAGATAAAGTAATACGCCCTTATTATAGAATTACATAGGATCTCTTTAACTACCCTAAAGGCTTTAATTAGAACTAATAGCTCCTTATTATTAAGGATAAGTATAATAGTTAGCTCTTTATATTTCTATATATTAATAAGACCTATAGTAGCGTTATACTTACTCTATATACCTTTAAGTAATAGGTATATTAATAGAAGGGACTTTCTATTTATAAGATTAGATAAGACGTTAAGAGGTTAGTAATTTTACTTATAGGCTATATAGAATATAAGGATTAGACCTATATAGAAGGAATAGAGGTTAAAACGACCCCTCTATATATAAAGGAACTAAATAGCGGAGGGGAATAAGCTAGTTAGGAAGTTATAACTCGAATAATTAAGATACTTACTATAGCTAGCTTACTTATAAAACTATAAGCTAAGATAGTACTAGTAGCGATAACGCTTTATAATATAAGCCTACTTAAACGCTATAACTAGCGTTTACTACTATAGATTAAAGAGGAATAGTTCTACTAATACTTTCGCTAGTAATAACCTAATAATAGAGTAGCTCTAACCCGCGACCTTCGCCCTTACTAGGGATATATATATACCTATAGCTACTATATATACCCCCTTAAGAGGGAACGAGAGAGAGGAATTAATAAGAGAGACTTTAAGGTAGTACTATAGGGATATATTAGATACCTAGTAGGATATATTCTAAATACGTATAACCTATATAAGGTCTAGATCCCTGCGTTATAAATAGTTATTATTATATAAAATATAATATTTAATAAATAGACTTTCTATATAAAGGATAAGGTAAAAGAGGCTATCCTAGAAGATATTATCCGCGAGATAGTAGAAGAGATTAAAGAGCTTATATTATAAGTTAACTTTAAACTTTAGATCCTAGGTATTATAGATAAGGATAAAGCTATATTAATATTTATAACTAAATAATTACCTATACTAACCTTTATTCCTATAACTAAGTCTCTAGATAGAAGAATCCTAAAACTTCTAAAGGGATAGGTAAGTTAGAAGGGGGGGTAGCTATTATCCCCTAATCCTACGCTAAAGCTAGATAAAAGCCTAGCCCTAATAGATAGAGTAATAAGTATAATATATATACTAGAAATAAACTATATATATAACGCTATTAGGGAAGTTAATTCTAAAGGGGAATAGATTAAGAACTATATTATAATTAAACTACTCCCTGCTTTATAATATATTTCTAAAGTAGGTAAGAGTAATAAGAATAAACCTTTAGATAGTAAGCCCTTAAATCTACTAGTATAGCTATACTAGGATAGAGAGGAGAGGGATAATACTAAATAGAGGTCTAACTAGGTATATAACTAGGAGGGCTATAGCTAAACTTATTAAAGCTAATAACTATGCAATCTACTACTTAGTAACCTATAACTAGGAATAGTAGAAAGTAAATCCTGCTCTAGTTACTAGTTTTTACTCTAATACTATATAGAGTAGGAGCGGGTATCTAGCTTCTTTAAGACTTTTATACCTAATTAGTAGAAGGCCTTTTTAGAAGCTAATATAGGGTATTATACGCTCTATAGCTATATTTATACTACTATCTATAGCGCGAAACCTACTTATATAACTATAATAATCTATAAACGTCTTACTACTAATAACCTTACTAAGCTACCTCGCTTATAAAAGGAACTTTTAAACCTCCTATAAGCGCTCTAAACTTACTTTAAAGAAGTAGCTAAGGTTAAGATAGGTAAATTATAGTAGATAGATATATAGCGTATTATTAATTAAGAGATAATAATAAAGAGACTAATCCTTTTAAAGTAGGTATTTACTTATAAATTTAATAAGAATAACGTCCTCGACTAGTATAAAATAAGGATCTATATTCGAGGCGATTAGTAAGAGAAGTCGCCCCTTAAATAGACTTATATAATAACCCTCGCTACTTATACCTTTAGGGTAGTAATAGTAATTACTATATAATTTAACCTTAAAGTTAAATAATTTAATATTATTAATATATTCCTAAACGCCTCTTAGGATCTAAATAAAGACCTAATTATTTATAAGTTACTAAATAGCTTTAAGTAGCCTAGGAAGTATATTAAACTACGCTACGCGCTCTATAGGCTAAGGGACGTACTACTACTCTAATATAAGGAGTTCTCCTTAACCCTTTAGTATTTAGGCCTTATACTTATAAGTAAAGACCTATATCTCTTCTAGTTAACTAAGAAAAAGGTCCTCGTTATCTTCTATATAGATAACTTCCTTATCCTATTTTATAGGAACTATAAAGAAGTAATATAAAAAGTAATTACTAGCCTAAAGGAAGCGTATAAGTTAAAGGAATAAGGCCTAGTTAAGTACTATCTCGGAATTAGAATTATTTATAACTAAGCTATATAAAAAATATATCTTTCCTATAACTAATATATTAAGCGGGTTATAAAGAAGTTTAATTTACTTAACTTAAGAGCGCTAGTAACCCCCCTTCTAAACCTACTACTCCTAAAGAGTAAAATAGTAGTAATACTATTAGAAGTAAAGAGTTTCTAAGAGAAGATTAGCTCTATACTCTATACTACTATTATAATCTAACCTAATATCGCTTTTATATATTCTCTGCTCTAAAGATTCCTAATAAATCCCGCTCCTTATTACTATACTACTACTAACTAAGTTATATAGTACCTATATTATACTTATTACCTTATAATATACTTTAGTAACTTAGGGGGTAGATAGGTATTATGAATTATAAGTAACGCTTTATTTATAGATAATAAGGAGACGTAGAAGTTATCTTAAGGGTATATAATCTCGCTCTTTAGAGGACTAATTTAATAGAAAGCTATTTAATAGGCTATAGTTATAATATTAACAATAGAAGCAGAGCTTCTAAGCCTTATATATATAGCTAAGGAGACTATTACTCTTTAGAGGCTATTTAGGGATATCGCTCTTAAACTTAGCGATATCTAGAAGATTTACTATAATAACTAATAGATAATTCGTCTTATAGTAAGTAAAAAGGAATAGATCTTAACTAAGCTATAGTATATTAATATTTAGAATATATAGCTATAATAAGAATATACTAGAGGATTATTTAGCGTAATATATATACTAATAAATAATATACTAGCTAATAGTCTTATAAAGGTTCTTAACTACGAGAAATTTAAAAAGTTCTATTTACTCCTTAATCTAAAGGATATATAAAGAATAATTATAATAAATAAGGGACGCTCTAGATAAGTATAGGAGAGCTAGTAGCGCCTAATTCTTAATTAATTTATAGCTTATTAGCTAGGGAGCTTAAAGTCGCTCCTATAAGAGCAAAAGAATATAATATACCCTAAAGGGCCGCCTTAAAATACTAATTTTCTACTACCTAACCTTAGAGGATTCGATTATACTAATCTATTAGGATATTATATAAAGGTAGTAATACCTCTAGTAAATATATACTAATAAGACTATTAACTATATAGTATACTATAGTAGCTACGTTACTAGTAAGTAGATAAGGTATAAATATACCTATACTAACTACTAGGGTTTTAAATAGAACTAGGGCAGGAGATAGAGCGATAACGCTATATATATTAGAACGACTTATTATTATAGAGGCCTTGCCTAAACTCTTATTATTACTACCTTTCTTTACTATTTTAATCTCCTCCTTTTAGGTAGTAAAAGCCTCGTAGAGCGTAGCTCTCTAATAAGCGAGGGTTTATATATTATATTAGAAGATAGTTATAGAAATAAAGCGTATATAAAACCTTATCTTTCTAACTACTAGGTTATCTAAAGTCTTAGCTTTAGTATATTAATAGGTTATAATAGTAATAGGGGCGCTTATTTATTAATAAGGTACCTTACCCTTATAATAGTAGTTATACTTACTTACTATATTAAGCGAGTACTTTTTATCTAATAAGCCTAAGAGCTTACTTAAAATATACTAAAAGTAGTACTTATTAAATAGGGGTACTTACTCTATTTCTATACCTCTATTAGGGGGAGGAGGGCTAGGAGGGAGCTCTAAACTACCCTTACTAGTACCCTCCTCTTTATCTATCTCCTTAGGGATTATAATAATAATAAGGTTAGTAACGTTCTAGTATATAATTATAATAATAAAAAGATTATAACTTATTAGGAGCTATCCTCTTAAATTACTTAAGAGGGTAACCCTAGGGCCTCTTAGGCTATAAACCCTTACCCTTAGAGCTACTCCCTATAAGTTATTTCTATTTCTTTCTACTTACTATATAATATATTAGTATATTATATATTAATAATAAGAAGGAATATTATATATATAACCTTATTATTACTCTCTAGGGGAGGAGGGCGCGCCCCTCTACCCCTAGCTTTACTCTTGCTTTTAGTAGCGCGCGCCTTCTTAAGAGCTATAGCTTAATTAATCTTCTTTTTAAGAGGTAGTTATAAATATATTAGTATATTATAATAGCTTTAAGATCGTTATATATTATAAGTATATACGCGCGCGCGCGATAAGGTTATTATTAGGATTAAAGTTAGGTATATATATAGTTATTATATTATATATAGGGAAGAGTTAAGAAGGTAGGAGGGCGGCTAGGTTATTTTATTTAGAGTTAATATAATAGTAGCTACCCTACCTAAGCTAATAAGAGATAATAAATTCTATTACTATTAGTAAGAGTTAGTATATAAAAGGTATTATAATAATAATAGTAATAGTTATAAAGATAGAAAGCCGCGACTATTTATACTTCGTCTATACCTAATATAAATAACTTTACTTTATTATCTCTTTTATTAATAGGCTTATTAATAGGTTATTTATTAATATATCGCTTTATATTTAAGTATTTTAAGGGATACTACGCGGTTAGGCGCTTTTCTAGCTATAGCTATATCTAGGGGGGTATATTATAATACCTTTAGTATCGCCCGTTCCTAGCGCGGTATATAACTAATATTAGCTCTAGAGTAACCTTATTCTAGGGGTTGTTCCTCCGACTATAGTTATAAGTAACTACGTTATAGCTACTCTCGTTATAATAGATTAAGCTCTTTAGTAACTATAAATGTAGCCCTATAGGACGTTTCTCAATAAGTTATCTATACCTTAGTTATAATATCTAATAGCTCTCTATTAAACCTAGCGGCTAGGATAGAGTATTATAGCTTATTACGTTTAGTATAGTAAAAATCCCTTAATAAGGGGGTTATATAAGTATTTATAAAAGTATAGCTATTTACTCTAGTATTAAGAAGGGCCTTAAGGTAAATACTATATCTATTATAAACTAGGACTAACTCTTTCTCTAGTAGCTTACTACTAACTAGTTATTATAGGGTAATAGATATTATTACTAATTACTAATCTCTTAGGTCTCCCCTAGTAAGAAGTCTATTTTTACTAGGGGCCTTAATTTTCTACTAGCTCTAGGTTACTACTAGTAGCCTTAGTAAGCTTAGTAATACTTCTAGTAGCTCTAGCCCTCTTATAGGGGTAATCCCGCGAGGTATAGCTAGTATTACTATAGATAAAGCAGGCGCCCTATTTATAGAGCTTTTTATATAAAGCCTCGGGGATATAGCCCTAGTTAGTATAAGCTTAAGCACGAGGGTTCCCTCTACTAGAGGGTTTAGCGCAGGCTACTAGCGCGGGGTCTTATATAGTAGCTTAGTTAGCTAAATAGGTATTAAGAGGCGCTATAATATAGGCTATAGTATAGACCTAGGTAGTATAGTCCTAGAAGTTAAGAGTACTATTTATATAATAAATAGAGTATTAGTTCTAAAAGGAGGTAGGTAGCTTCTTATAGAACTTCTAGCGCTACTAAGACTCTAGGAGCTTAGCTTTATAAGTAAGTTTAGTAAAAGTTACTTACTTAACTTAAATATCCTTAAATAAGATAATAAGGGTATTAAGCTTTATCTAAGCCTTATTATACTAAACTAGGTTTATAAAGATACCCTTTAGCTCTTTAATAAGCTATTCCGCTATAATAATTTAAAGGGGGTTACTTAAGAGGAGAGGGGATAGAATATTATAAGTAGTTCCTCTAAGGCGTGAGAGTATATACTTAAAGCGTTAGGATTTGCTATAGTACTCCTTATTATTAAAGCATATTTTAATATAAAAAAGCTAGGTATTAAACTTTAAGTACTTAGGATTAGTACCCTTAGTACTTATAAAGATAGGGACTTTAGGTATCTTAATAAAGTAGGTATTACTATAGCTAGTAGTTAATATAGGCGAGCTAGAGCGGACCTAACTCTTAAGGTATATTATTTAGTTAAAGATTACCTAAAGCATAGCGCTATAGTTACTAGAGGGAGGGCTTATAGGGGTAGGCGTAGTAGTTATATTATATTTAAAGCGCTAAAGCAGGGCTTTATTAGTATCCCTTGCCTTATTATGCTCCTTAGTAATAGTAGTAGCGTTATATTAAGCCTAATTACGCTCCTCTTAGTAATATTTAAGTATAGCGGATTACTTAGCGTTATCTATAGTAGTATAAGTATCCTCTAAGCGCTCCTAGAGCTCTTAATTCTTATATTCTAAGCGTAAGGCTATATTATATAGTATATAAAGGTTATTACTAATAGTAATATATCTAGTATATAAGGCTTAAGACTTAGTACCTTAAGTAGCCCTTTTTATAAGCTAGTCTTAAATCTAAGTAAGGGTTAAGTTAGGGTTATTCTAAAATAGCTATATTATATTATTAAGAGTAAGGGTAATCTTCTAGCCCTTACCTAGGTAATTATAATTAATAATAAGGAAGTTAGGGAACTTTTATAGCTTAGTAATAGCGCTCTAAGCTAAGCTCTTATATCCCTCTATATCGAGGTCTATAAATAGGCCTTTAATAGGCTATTTATATATAGGTTTATTTAAGTTAAAAACCTTTATATCCTCGTATAGGGGAGTATTATAATTAGGTAATATAATATAGTAGTATTAAAGGGTTTTAATATAAAGCTCTAGGAGCCTTCTAGTATTAAGTATAAGCGTAGTTATAGCCTTATACTTATAGCTAGCTAGTTATAACTCGTTTAGTATATTAATAATAAAGTAGAGGGGGGGTATTAATTAATTTTAAGTTAGTTAGTTAGTATAAATTAGTTAGCTTAGCGCTTAGTTAGGTGCTATACTTACGTTAGTTAATTAATAGGGTTAATATAGTAATTAGTTAAGATATTATACTTCTATCTCTAGAGAGTAAATAGATAAACGTAGAATAGTATTATAAATAGCGAATAGATAAAGGTTAATATACTTTAATTACGCTATATTAAGTAGATTCTATATTAAAGAAGGGGAAAGTCTAACTATAGGCTAGCGTAGCCCTAGAAAGCTAAAGAGTCGCCTAGTAATCACGTGACCTGCAAGTCACGTGACCCGAAATTCAGGGAGGTCTAACCCAGCGCCGTGACATCTTATAGGCTTCCTTATTACGCTATCTAATAAGTTTATTAATTATTAGAGGGCGCGCTATATAGCGCGTAAAATTAGGTGCGGGTGAACTACTTAGGTTAATATTATCCTATACGCCTGCTTAGAGGGTATAGAAGCAAAGCTATAAATATTAGGCAGGCTAGTTACGCAGCTTAGAGAGATAGTAAGTATATATATATAGCTAGGTAGTAGAAGGGTTAGGTAGAAACGCTATATTAGTAACGAGGAGGGGTTAAATAGAGGGCTAAGAGGAGGGCTAAAAAGGAGCGCCTAAAGCTATTATAATATATTAGGGGTTATATAGGAAAGGCGTATTATAAGCGAAGTCGAACTAGCTAAGAGCTAGGCTTATAACTATTATAATAGCTATAAGCGCTTAAGGTTAGAGTCGTTATAAAGAAGGGTATATAGGACGAAGTCTATAACTAAGGAGTATATATATAGGTATCTATATATCGAACTATAGGAAGAAGTCCCTCTGAATAGGGGTATGCGGACCGAAGGGATATATATACCCGCTCCGGAACGGGTGGGACCGCACGTGACTACGCAGGTAGGCCCCATCCCGCACGACAATCGTCAACAGTAGCCTTTCTCTACCAAAACCCTGCCCCAATCTCCCACAACAATAACACCACCGGACGGTGTATTATGCGGGCTACTGCGGCAGCGAGACGTCTGACCCCACGTTTCTCAGTGTCGGTGCAGTCCTCTGCAACTCAGAGACCTCGAAATCAAATGTCCAAGTCTTCGACGACGGCGTCAACCCTACAGTTGCGGTTCTCCCTGGCAACAGAAACGTGCCGGTCGACCTGGACTTGTGGCCATTACTGCGGACATCCATCCCTCAGGAATCTACCTTCGAGGATAACAGCGTATCTGAGCATCTTTACGGCCCAGTCAACGCTGCTTCTATTTTGAGCGGCACTCCTATGAGCGTCGGAGATTCCTCCATATACTCAACCAATATTCTGTATGAGTCGGCCATGAACATGAGCCTGTTCATGAGTCCTTTGGTTAGCCAATACCGCCTTCGGAACGAACATCCTTCGAGGACAACTGGAAGCGTAACTGCCGAGGTGAATATGCTCACCGTAAATTACAAGGTTTGCCTAGTCACGACAATGCTTTCAGCAACACTCACCGCTCTGACGGTCTCGGCACTCCTTTTCACGAAGAAGACAACAGTCTGGCATAGAGATCCTGCAACAGTGCTAGGCAGTTCTGATCCTCTTCCGGGACAATGAAGAGCTCGTAAATTACCTCTGTCACCATAAAACAGACGGGATGAGCCTCCAATGGCCTAGCCGCAGTGGTGACTCTCTGGTCACGAAAATTGGTTTCTAATATGCGCCTTGATCGTTGTTCTTGTGATTATTGGCATGGGTACGGGGTTGGCGTCGTTGGCGGCGTTGATGGGGCTTCCTGTCAACGGCGCATTGTTGGATAGGTACGGCGGCTTCGAACAGATCTCAATCTTTAGCGGAGTCATGTGTATGACGGGAGCCTTGTTGGTGGAGGTCGCGAAGGTGTTTACTCCTCAGGTGGTACTTGGGAAGGTCTGAGACAGGAAGGTCTTCAGAGGAGGAAGAAAAGACAGTACACGAGTTATAAAGATGCTGATACATATTTGGGAATAGACGAGGAAAATCAACCCGGAACCACTCGGTCAGCAAACTTACAGCAAGCCAGATCATTGTTAGAAAACATTGCTTCCACGTCGGGTGGCAGTTGTCGTGAACACCAGGAGTGCAAGATGCGTATCGTTGGGGTCAGGATGGATGCGTCTAAAAGACAGAAGATAAATTCGGGCTGTCCAATCCTCGAATTTTGACCCTCCCTTGGCTCCCTTGCGATGTATTGTTGTGGCGAATAGGATGAGCTGCAAAAGTGGAACCACAATTGCGATAGTGCAATTGCAGCTTATATACGCATCACGACACACCCCCTTAGTTTCGCCCTAATAAGGGGCGCGGAACTATAATACTTATAACCTTCTAATTAGGTATATCTCGCTAAAGTCTAGGTAGTTAAGCCGCTAGGATTTGAACCTATAATACTAAGGTAGGGGATTTAAACCTCAAACCCCTAGGGTAGGGATTATATAAGCCTAAAAGACGTACTTAAACTATTCTAGTATATAGTTAGGGTAGTATAGAGCTAGGCTTATAACTATAGCAAATAGGATAAGCAGCAAAAGTGGAACCATAATTGCGATAGTGCAATTGCGGCTTATATACGCATCACGACAATTGTAATTGGTGGATTGTCGGGCCTCGCTGGCAGGCCGCAGAGTGGACAGCTGATTATCCGACCCGGCTTGCATGAGCTGATCTCAACTGTTCTCTTACCCCTCCCAGCTTCCGCTTTTCCATCGTACAAAGCTGCTCGTCATTGAGCGGTAAGCAAGAGGCGAGAATCCCGCCTTCGCTTCGTCTTCCATCTCGTTCCGCCCATCAGATGGCTGGAGAAGCAGACGCCAGGGATCTGTGGGGAGAGGCGTTGGGGCAGCTCTTAAAAAAGGGGCTCGTGGTCGAGGAATCAAAGCTCTCCGGGAGCAGGCTCGAGACACTGGATCATGTGAGTAAATGAATCCCTTTGATGGTGATAATGTACTGATAGTCCCAACTTCGTCCCAGATTCGCCAGGCTGCCGAACAGGCGAAAGAGCAATGCATAGAAAAGGGCTGGAGCGTACACACGACGGTTGGTGGTAAGAAGATCAAGCTTCGTCATGTCCTCGAGAAGATATCTGCTTGGGTCTCCGAGCTAATCAATGTCGTCGACGTTGCTGTGGCATTCGACTCCAGCGGCCATGCAGCCGCTCCCTGGGGGTTGGTCAAGTTCCTCGTCGGGGTATGGACGTCATCTGCTGCATTCCTTGTCCTCACGCTTGTTCCTGACGTATTCCTGACGTATCGAGCAGGCTGCAACGTCCAATATCGAAGTATTCACCGACCTGGGCGAGGGCATCGAGCTGACAACCCGACTAATAACCCGATATGCCGTGATCGAACGCCTTTACCTGCGCGACGACTTGGAAACGACATCGCAATTGGCAAAATACATCACTGAACTTTATGCCTCGATATTGTCGTATCTTTCAGCAGCGAAGAAGTACTTTGAGGCTGGAACAATCAGTATGTTCCATCTTGTCTCCGAGATCTTAGGCCTTTACAGTTCAAATGTTCACGTCCAGCTAATCTGACTGACACGACTTTGAAGAGAAGGTGGGCCATGGCATACGCGACTTCTTGACCAAGGAATACGAGGGCATGCTGGTGAGGATTTCTGAAGTCGAAGTCGAGAAGTGGCTTCGGACTGCCGATGGCCTGCGTAAGTTCCAGCCCGTCGTCTTAGCAGAGTCTCGGTGTTGGCTAACTAGATGGAAGTTCAACAAAAAGCGGACGAAGGCGCTGTGGAAAGACACCGCGTCTTGAAGGAGACTCTCGAGAGGCTGGACCAGCCAATCATGAAAATGGCCGTCCAGCTCTCCGCAATCCAAGACCACTTGGACCGTGAACAACGAATGAAAGTCTTCCGGTGGATATCTAAGATCCCATACAGGTCCCATTTCGATCAGAATTCACGTAATCTACTGCAGAACTCAGGCCAGTGGTTGCTGGAGAGCCGTGAATTCTCCGAGTGGTCTTCATCGAACGAGTCTTCAGTCTTGTGGCTCAGTGGCCCATGTGAGTCTCCTCGGCGTCATGGGCACATTGCGAGGGCTGACACACATGAACAGGGGGTTCTGGTAAGACAAGTCTTGTGTAGGTTACTGCCCCCGCGACATATACGTGTAGCTTTTCTGACAGCAGACGCAGCTCGCTAGTCCTGCAAAGGCTTCGGCGCCATAGCGATTGTCCTGTTGCTTTCTTCTATTGTTCGAAAGACACGATCGAGCCCGACCGCGCCGACCCAGACAAGATCCTTGGAGCCTTGGTCAAGCAGCTCAGTGGAACAGACCCAACCGAGCCCATCAGGGAGCCGGTGGCGATCGAGTACAGCAAAAGGAAAGCGGTGGCAGACATGGATGCCGAGGACCTGAAGCCTTTGAACGCGGAAGACTGCACCAAGTTGATCACCCAGCTGTGCAACGTCAACCCAGCCTTCATTGTTGTGGATGCGTTGGACGAATGCGACGAAAAGCGTCTTTACGAACTTCTGGAGTCATTGGATCAGATTCTGAGCCAATCTGAGGAGACCGTCAAGGTCTTCCTTTCGAGCCGCGAAAACATTGATGTTGTAGGTGTTGTCTCTCAGACCTCTGGTTCTGAGTTCCCCAAAGGCCCAAGGCCTTTTTTCCTTTAACCTCATGTGAAGTTGATATGTCACGCACTCCAAAAAGAAAGGAAACGATCTCAGTGCTAATAAATTCCATGCAGACTCAGCACATTCAGCCGTCCAAAGTCATCAGGTCTCAGATCGTCCCAGAGAAAAATTCCCAAGACATCAACACCTTTATCGAGACGGAGGTTCAGCGTCTTCACTCAAAAAAGCTTTTGCCCCATAACAAAAGGTTGAGAAGAAAGACAATCAAAAAGTTGCAGAAGGGCGCTTCCGGCATGTTTCGCTGGGTCACTTTATCACTTGAGAGGCTTGCCTCCACGAAGCACGAGTTGGATTACGAAGAAGCCCTCGGGAGTCTGCCTCCCGAACTCTCCGAGCTCTACGACATCATCTACAATGAGATGACGAATTCGGGCGATCATGCCTCAAGACTTGTCATCATGAGCCTGACGCTATTGCTGCATGCACGCGAGCAGCTTTCTATTCGAGGTTTTCTGAGGGCTGTCTCCGAACACGTCGACGCTGATGATGAGAGCGACGCGTCATCGCCATTATCCGATTCCGATACGCTCTCATATTTTGGGTCCGAATCTGAAAGGGGATCGGGCAAAGACATGGAGGTTTCCACCTCAAGTCTCCAGATCGTCGACATCTGCCGCAGTTTTGTAGCTGTGGACTCCAAGCGGCGCGGCTTCCGCTTCGCTCACCCATCAGTCCGAGAGTACCTTCTGGGAAAGCCTCAGTACTATCCGCAGAATTCCAATTCGTTGCTCTTACAACGTTGTCTGGATGAGATTAAAATCCCACGCCCGGATCTACGCATTATGCTGGTCAGGTGCATTGAATACGGCAGAAGGGACTGGAATCCTGGCACGTTTGACTTTTACGCCAATAAATACTGGGTGTATCACTATCAAGAAGCCAGTCGGGAAAGACTGAGCGATTCTCTTCAGAGAAACTTGGATGAATTTCTCTTTCCAAGTACTGGTAATGAGCCCAGCGAGTCTTACAGGCAGTGGCTTTGGTGGGTTGAGTTTGTGCTTCCCTCCGTGGCAGATAACGAACCGGGCCTGCGAGTGAATATGGATTTGCCGTCAAATGCTCTGATGTTGGCATCCGGCCTCGGCTGGGACATCATGATAGATGACATGGTCAAGCGCGACGTTTTCAATCTGAACGATCTCGACGCTGACGGATTGGGGCCACTGCACATGGCATCCTGGCATGGGAATCTGTCGACAGTGCGACTACTTCTTCAACTTGGCGCACTCCCGGACCTCAAAGACAGCCGGGGGAGAACACCGTTCTGCTACGCTGTCTGGAACGGCCAAGAGAATGTTGTTCAGCTACTTCTAAACACTGGGAAGGTAGATCCAGACTCAGAAGACTGTTTTGGATACACCCCGCTCATGCGTGGGTGCGCATCGGGTTTCGGGGAGGGTGGCCTGGGTGTCGCCATGATGTTGTTGAGCACGCCTGGCGTGAACCCAGCACACGTTGCGTTTGACGGAGAAAGTGCTCTTTTCCAGGCCAGGTCGCCGTCGGTGACCGAGGAATTGCTCAAATTTGATGGGGTCGAGATCAACTCGCGAGATCGACTCGGCCGGACGCCCCTTTCTCGAGCATCAATTTCCAACAACTTCGATCTGGTGGAATTCTTCCTCAGCAAAGCAGATACGGACCGAAACGCCGCCGACGTTGACGGCCAAACACCGATCATCTTAGCATCAAGGAGAATTGAGGGTTTAGGGGGCTCCAGGAGGCAACTTGAATCCAGGTTCCTTGGACTCCTCAATGAGACCAGGGTAGTTGACTTGCTTCTCGATGATGCCGCGGTTCAGCCAGACTCCCCCGACAACTTTGGGAGGACGTCGATATCTTATGCATCCGAAATGGCGGACATCTCGGTCGTCAAAGCACTCCTATCATCCGATAAGGTCGACCCAAACAGTAGAGACCACCTAGGTTGGAGCGCTCTATTTTGGAGCTTCAGAAATTGGATGCCACATTGGATCACGGATAAAACGATTAATGCATTGTTGGATGACGGTCGCGTTGACGTTAATATATGTGACAACGAGGGACGGACACCAGTCTCTATAGCGGCGGGCAACGGATACATAGAGGTCGTCAAAGTCCTGATAGAGATGGGCAATGCTGATATCGGGAAGACTGACAACAACGAGTGGACGCCTTTGCGATGGGCGCTGGAGAACCGGCACAAGAAAGTGGCATCGATGCTCGGGTTCACGACGGAGGTCTTCGAAGACTTATCGGAAACATGGATGAATCAGCTGTGAGCGGACATCAGAACAGGATGCCTGCAATTTCCTTTCGACTCTTCTTGAAGTGAGCTTCTCAAGAGAGGCATGGTCATGGACAATGTCTCTAAAGTAGGACCTCATATCATGGCCTGTAATGAACTCCACTCACAATTGCCGCAATATCGATTATTGAGAACCCAATCACATGCCTTCTGACAGAATATTGGGAAAATAGTCAGCTTTTTCCCCATCAACGATGTCATAGCCGTGTTCATCGGCCACCGATTGATCGTTCAGCCTCGAATCGCTCAGTAGTTCTGTAGCTTTCAACTCCGTATGTTCCCATCAAAGAGTCGGCAGTTTTCACTGCCGAATGACAGAGGCACGCCGCTGCAAGGGGCCGACGAAAGCTAAACCTTCCCCAACGAAGACGTGGACGTTGTTGGGGCCCTCGACCCATTTTCCGGAGGCGTCCTGGAGGTAGTCGTCTCCTGTGTGGTAGTACTCGAGACCCAGGATGGTGATCTGGGTATCGGCGACTTCATCAACAGCTCCTGGGTGGGGTACAAGCTGAACGGCAACGCCAATGGTTACAACACCTCTGCCGATACGAGCAATAAGATGAAGGACCAGAACGGGGACAAGCAGGCGGTATTGTATCCTGACGGTGTGTCGACGCCGGTTGTGTTTTCGATCCCTATCTGCGACTACAAGACGGCGTAACGCAACTATGCTGCGATTGGGGGGGGGATACCGAGATGGACCTGGCAAGTGCGAGCACTACCCGTGCTGCTCTTGCGACCAGCTAACTGAGCTGTAGCGACTGATTATGTTGTTTTTCTTCGGAGCTGATTCTTCGGCGCTATTTCCTCGGAGCTGAGATTTGCAATCATTTGGCCTTTTCATTTGTGCAAAGTTCACTTCTTTGTCGGATGTTTGGGTCGAAGATTTATCCAGATCAAACGATAGATATGTTGTCTCAGTGGCGTAATACAATCTAACTGGTATGTTTGGCGGAGTGACCACACAAACAATAGTATCATCCGATCGAAGGGAGGAAGGTCAGGTCGAGTATTCATTATGAATACCATCAAGTCAGGTGAAAGCAAATGTGGGAGGTATCAAGGTAAATTATTCATTAAAATTATGAAAACGGAAGATCAAAGGTTATTTACTGGAAATTGGCAATGTACCGCTTCCCAACGGTAGTGCCGTTACCGACCGACGAGTCTTGGTAAATCGACATAACATCTGTGGAGTTACCATACTCGACGCCGCACTGCTCCGAGAAGCCAGTGAATCTCTCAACCCTGTCCTGGATGTACTTCTCAAAACCACTCCTAGAACAGGTGGTGCCGGGGCCGTCAGCGCAATCCGGCAGGGCCTGCGGCGCGCTGTTGACCAGCACGCGGTAGTACTCGCCATCATCGTAGCCGTAGCTTCCGCTGCAGTTCAACCTCTCAATGGCGATGTTGCCCAAGAAAGGCAGGACGTGAGAGCTGCGCCATGCGCGACGGTAGTTGATCCTGTCCAAGGGCATGGTGTCGTTGATGTTGGCCGCGGAGCCGGCGCCGGCCTCGGAGTTGTTGAACAGACCCATGGCGACGATAACCATCGGCGGCAGTTCGCGGTGCGTGAGGCTGACGTACAGGTCCTCCTCGGCGTCCCGGCCCATCAGAAGACCGGCCGTCGCGTTCAGCCACGGCATGCCGACGTACCCGGCGACGTAGTTGCCGTAGCCGACGTTGTAGTGGTAGCGGATGTCCTCGGTGTACTCCCAGCTCAACCAGTCGTCCGGGGAGAACAGGTCGAGATCGCAGAAGGGGGACTTGCCGCGGATGACGGTCTCGTAGCCGCACAGCTGCTGCATGCCGAAGACGTCGTTGACGGTGAAGTTGAAATCGGACGCCAAGTCGTTGAAGCGTGCGACGATGGGCCTGGCGAACTTGTCCTGGAACTGGGCGGACTGCTCGCTTCCCGCCGAGGACGAGTACGCGGGGCAAGCCTTGTAGGGCGTCAAGCTGTCGGCGCCAGACTCCTTGGACTCGTAGATGCTGACGACGTTCATGGTGTTGTCGTCGGTCTCGAGCCCGCGCACCAGGGACTGCGCCGACTTGTAGGTGCGCTCCGCCGAAGAGGTCCACACGCGCTGGGGCAGCCTGAAGTCGGGGTATCTGAATTCGAGATCGACGCCGAGCTGGGTCGCCTCCAGACGGCCGACGCGGGTGAGGAGGGAGGTCTCGGCCTCGGAGACGGGGGCCTTCCAGTCTGCCAGGAAGCTCAGGTGCGGCACCTTGCCCCACTCGATCGACTTGTTTCCGAGCTTCTCGAGGAAGGGCTCGATGTATTGCTCAAAGTCGAAGTCGTTGGCGTAGATGGCGGCATGGCGCACGAGGTAGGCGGCGCGCTCTGGCGTGCATCCCTGGGGTGCGTCGGGAGATGCCAGGGGGTCTTGGGGCTCAAAGTAAGGGGCGATTCCGCCGAGGTGTTCCAAGGGGTTGAATTTGTAGGTTGAGTAGAGGGATGAGGCGGATGCGAAGGCCGCGAGAGGCAGCATCTGGAGGAGCTTGGCGCTCAAGTCTTGGCGGGCCATGGTGTGTAAGTGGGAGGAGTCGCACGAGGGCGACTGGGGGTATCTTCAATGCGCACAGGAACGGTAAAGACAGCAGGAGGCTTGCGTTTCCGAACAAAGTAGGCAAGAGAATGGGACGAACTCTCACTTGAGTTTTACTTATATGTTGCAAACCGCTGTATGTCATCGACTGCCTTGAGCCGCAGCCAGACAGACGGTGAGATCATTGAGGAGCCGGGAAAAGTGGCTCGCCAACAAACAGAGTCCACCTCACTGTACTGTAAGGTAGGTAGGTAGCTACTAAAAAAACCCGGTTCCACCAACGGACTCGATCATCGGCCAGCCGTGGGTGGCACGCGTTGCGGCTCTGCCATTGGCACTCACATCTCAATGGGCGAGCATGGGTTTAAGTCGGGAACGATGACTGATGAATATCCCCAGTGAGGTACCGAATGGGCTGAATTGGTCGAGACTGTCAGGGGGTGGGAGGCGATCGCTACGTAAGGTTCCTCGGCCTATGACCAGACCAAAACAAGAGAGCAAATCGCAATGTCTTTGGATCGGGCCGGGCTGGGGTGCCAAGCAGGTTTACTGCGTAAGACACACCCTCAGGCGGAGTGATTGTTCCGCTGAGACACCAGAGGCGATTCGTACTCATTCGCTGCTTACTCACTCCCGCCATTTCACTTCAGTTGAGTAGCGCCTCTTGCAATTGCGATCGTAATCAGCGATTGAATGGGATGAAATCATGAAATATTTTCGCACCAATAGACAGCATCGGGATGAATGTCGAGAAGGCCTGGAATGAAACTCAGCAAACTTCCATGAGAGAAAGATATCGAAGCGATCAGTCATCTACATGGGAAGGAGGAGAATTGAGTAAGAATTGAGTGAAGTTAACAGGTTGCATCCTGCCTTATCATAGGGAGAAACCAATTATTTTCTCCGGCAGATCATGCAGCCACCGCACTGGTAGCTGCATGCTGCCAAGACAGCAGATTTCAACAGCAACTCATGCAACGCGTGCTAATAAGCAGTGCTGCAGACACTTCTTTTCGAAAACTATGTCAAATACCCGAACGAGGAGACAACGAGGACGACCACGAAGGATCTATACAGTAGTTCGGAGAATGCGAACAAGTCGATACAGACTCTGTCTTCCCAGGGCGAACTCAGAGTAGACAATTTGTCTCCATTCCTCCTCACTACAAGAGATCTGAATCAGCTTCCGTTGGAAGACGTCGAGAAGCTCCTCTCGGCGGGCTGTCTCATCATACCGCCTAGACCCATTTTGGACCAGTTTATGTTGCACTACTTGCTCCATGTTCATCCTCTCCTGCCGATGCTCAGCGAGTCCGATTTCTGGAATGGATACTTTGGCCTTGGCACCGGGGAATAGATGAAGATCAGTCTGTTGCTGTTGCAGGCAATGCTTCTCGCATCTGCAGGGTATGTGTGAATCCCATGAAATATTCTTTTCGTCCCCAAGAACTAAACGCAAGAGACAGTTCGTCGCCCCTGAAACACTAAGCATGCTGGGATACCACCGCATCCAGAGCGCCCATGATTCGTTCCATCACAACGCAAAGGTACGTTGCCCCCTTTCTCATGGGATCTTGTCTAATCACGGAAGCTCCTCTACAGTGCCGACGCCAAAACGTGCCTTATTGCCGCATAGCAAGCAGCCCTGCTCCTGACGTCTCACGCGACGAGATCTGAATCCGACGAAAGCGTCGAATGGGTAGAGGCAGCAATCTAAACACCCGAATCGCAGGAGCAGAACATATCCCGGACAAGGCCATTTCGGCACCCGCCAATCTCGACGACAGCAACGACACGTTGGAGCGTCTTTAGTAGTGCGGTATCATCCGTGACAGTTTCTCTGCTCTTGCCTCGAAACGCCGGCCTCTCATCGATACTCCAAATCTTGACGAACAGCGACATCTTGATATCGGGCCTTCCGGTCTGTGTCGAGAAGTCAGCCGCACGAGAGCTTACAGCCGCAAGACAAAAGATCGACTGTTCTGGGTTGTACACGACATGGTCAGGCAAGCCAGTGGACCCGCAGAGTTCGGATACCCGGGCTGCGGACAGAATCCAGCTCTTGCGAGCTAGGCAAGCCCTCGCGGAATCAAAGTCGACGCTGCCTTCCGTGTCGTCCTCTGGTATGTTCGCGGCTGAGACGGATCCTGTCGTGTTGTACACAAACGTCATGTTGTTCAATTACCTATGAGTATGAAACCCTCTGCTGCCCTTTCATCTTGTGCGTAATGGTTTATGCCGCCATGGAACAGATTCTTATTATTTTCAGCTGGACGAGGCTTATTCTTTGCCAGTGCCAGCTCGATGTCATCGCTACGAAGCACGTCAGAGACGTGAAAAGAACCCTAAATACTTCAGAAACGGAGCTGCAGACAGACATGAGGACTTCGGCGACTGCCATAGCTGCTTGTTTAGCGAGACTGAATGGGCTTCAGTCAGTGAGATCGCACCAATAGTTACCTCCAGCGTCCGAAACATAATGACAAGGAAATATAGAATTGTCACGAGCCATAGGTAGGGGTGAGGGCGAGTTATAAGGAGCAACTATCTTAGCTATAGATTAGTGCGCGCAGAAAGCGCAGTAAAATAGTCTGCGGTGCGCGATTATATAATCGCGCGCTATAGCGTATAGCTACTATAGCCTTATAAGGCTAAGAGTGCTATAAACCGCATCGCGATATACCCCCTAGCTGCGTAGCGAATATTACTAATATAGTAATCTATTATCGCGCGTAGCTATAACTATTTTTAAATATATATAAAAGAGATAAAGTAGTATTATAAATAGCCTTAAAGGCGTAAAATAAATAAAAATATCCCTCGTAAGTACTTTAAAGAGTATAAATAAGTAACGTATAACTTAAGTAATAGTAACGTTATTTAAGTAAGTAGTAGAACCTAGTTAGTAGCGCTTAACTACCTATAAAAGCAGCTAGGCGGGTATAGTTATTACTTACGCTACCCTCTGCTTTAATTTTTCCTCCTTCTTCTGCTCGGAGCACTATAATAATTATAAGTTAACCCTTCGCGCGCGCGAAAAAATCGTTATATATATTACTAACTATTATAGATACTTACCTTTATATAATACTATCTATATCTATTAATACCTATTAATATAATTATTAAAAATAGCCCCTAAGCGTAAATAATCTATAGCGCTAGTCGCTAACTGCGTTATTAAGGCTAAGGTAACCTATAAGGCTAAGAAGAAAGTAGAGCAGGAGTAGCTAGCTACTCTTATTAAGTAGGAGGAGGCTAAGAATAATAAGGTTAATAAGTATAAGTCTTTTATTTTACTATCTTATAGCCCCTTTAGCGACTATTACTATCTAGTAGGGCCTTTTAATACTATAGAAGCTAATAATATTTTCTTAATAGAGAAGGCTAAGGCCCCTAAGAAAAAGCTAGCGCCTAAGCATAAGCGCGCCCCCTCTATTAAGGAGGAAGAGGATAAGGATAAGGAGCCTACTTATATATTTATAATACTCCTTCTATATACCTAAGAGATACTAATAATAGCCTAGTAAAGCCTAAGAGGGCTAAGCTAGCTAAGATCGTAAGTAGTATATATTATAGCACGCTTAAGAAGAAGACTACCCCTGCTACTAGTAAAAAGACCCTAGGCTCCGCTAAGAAGCCCCGCGCTTCCTCTACTATCCTAGAGGGAGCTAGTAAGCTAATAGAGTACTTATATTATAGCTATATATACTTGCTACTTATAGGTAAGAGCTCTAGTCGCTACTTCTATAATACTAGTAAGCGCTACTACTACTACCTAGCTAGCTATAGCTACTAACCCCTCCCTATTACTACTATTACGCCCTATAAGCACTACTACGAGGCTTATAATAATAATAACTAAGTTATAAGTATTCCGCGCTTGCGCGTAGGCGCGCGCGAGATAATTTAGCGTAATACTAACTTATCTATCTAGGCCCTTACTTATTAGTACTAGGTCCTCTAGGCTACTCTTAAGGAGGAGGAGGAGAAGGAGGAGAAGGAGAAGGAGGAGGAGGAGGAGTAAGAGGAGGAGGAGGAGCTCTAGGTTATTATATACCTAGAGGCTACTATAAGAGAGCTAGCTTTAGCTAGCTCTTCTTAGTAGGTCTCTATAGCTACTACTCTTCCTAGTAGTATTATTACTAATACGCGCGCTCGCTTAGTAAGCTTTTTAGCTCTCTATAAGCTACCTATTAGTATAGCTAATAGCTTTATTAACTACCTTATTATAGCTATCCGCGCTAAGGAGCGCTCCTATTATTAAATACGCGCCTTTAGGTATTAATACCCTTTACTTATTAGTATTTAGGGAGGTATAGGGCTAGTATACCTAGGGCTAGCGTGCTTATAAGAATTACTTTTCTACCTAGCTATTATACGCAGGGGGGCTATAGCCCTATAGATAATATCTACTAGCCTTTAGGCCTAATAGAGCTTCGTTCTATACTCTTAAACTTACTTCCCTTTTATTATAATAATATAGTAAGCGTCTACTAGGTTTAGTAGCGCTTAGAAGTATTTAAACTTAGCTTAGGAGAGGCTTTTTATAAGCCTATCTGCTAGTATCTTATCTATAAGTATATAGAGCACTTTAAAAATACCCTTTATATACTCTTAGCGTAGCTATATATTCTAAATATCGACGTGCTATAAGTAGGTTAAAATACGCTCTCCCTCTCTAATTACTAGTTAAATAGTCTACTAATTATTATAATAGACTTTCTAAACGTCTCTAAGCTCTAAAGTAAGGTTATAGTATAGCTTTTAAAGGGCTATTGTCTCCTTAGTAGTATACTCGAGGCTTAGGAGCTCTGCTTTAGTTATTAATATTATAACTATTACTTAATAGGCTACTTTCTACTAAATCGCGCCTCTAAAGAGCATTATTATATAACTTTATAATAACCTACGCGTCTCTTTATCGTTAGCAAATAAGGCGTCGCTAGTAATTAGTAGTAAGGGAGTCTCTTTATTACCCCCCGAGCTACTATAATAGATCGCGAGGTAGCGAGTTAAATAGAGATACTATATATACTACCTTACTATAGCAAAGTGCTATATACTTAGATTCATAAGGAAGCAGGAGAGTTATACTATAGCAAAGGCTACTTTAAGGTATATTATTATCGCTATATATAGGATACTTCTAATAAGCGATTAGTAATCCTTAACTTCTATAGTAGTAGCCTTACTAGGGTTCTTTATAAGCTTAGTAACTAGTATAGGAGTACTTAGAGCGATACTATCTTAGAAGCTAAAGCGCTCTATAATAGTCTTAATATACTAGTTATAGACTAGGTAGATCTTTTTAGCCGCTCGGTCTCGTATAATATATATCCTAAAGTACTATTTAATAAGGCCTAGTTCGCATAGTTTATATAGTTCCTTAATCTCTTATATAAGCTCCTAAGCTTTAGAAGTATAGTTTTAATAGAATAAAACGAGGATATTATTAATATAGAATAAGAGTAAGACCTTATAGTACTCGTCTTAAAAAAGGCAGGGCTCCTTATTATATAGAGAGAGCCCGAGCTTATATAAGGCTATAGAGAATTCCTTATACTATAGAAGAGGCGTATCCTTTAAGCTATATAGAGCTTTATTAAGCTCTACGACTTTGCTAGCCTACTTAAAGCTATTTAGAAAGTAGTAAGTAACTAGCTCTCTATCTAGGTTAATATCTATATTTAGGAATATATTAATAATATTAAATTAGAGTATTTTATAGTTAAACTAGGCTATAATTACTACTACTACGCGCAGGCTTCGGGCTATAAGTATAGTAATATAGGTTAAGCTAAGAGAGGAGGTATCTTATATATCCCCTTATATATAGATTCGCGCTTTATAGGTATTAAGGTAGTTACCTTAGGACTTATAGGTATATACCTACTTTAAGGGAAGAGGCTTTAAGTATACCTCGGACTAGTTAATAATACGCTAGGTCCCCTTAGCTATAAGCTTATTAATTTCCTTATTTATAGCCTCTTAAAATATACCTCGGAGCGGCTCTCTTAGCTTCTTAGCTTTAAAATAGTTACTTAGAGGCTTTAAGAGGTCTTCTATAAAGTATATTATCTTCTACTTAGCGTTTAGGCGCGTCTTAGAGTTATCTTATAGATATGCTATAATAATAGAATATAGAGTCTTATACCTAAGAGTGCTTTCTATAATAGCTTTATACTAATTAGGTATAAAGGTCGTAAAGAAAGCGTTCTAGTAATTATCTAGTAAGCTCTTTTCTAAATAAAGAGTTATAAGGACTCTTAGGCGCTACTCTCTAGTACTTTATTATATTAGAGGCTTATAGTTAATCTATTAATATTAATAGCGAGCAGGTTAGGAATCTATTTTAGCTACTAAGGAGGAGTCTTATCTAGATTACTATAAGCTCTCCTCCTTTATAAGCGCTTAAGTAGCTAGTTCTTAAGTATTTAAAATAGGTAGATATAGGTCTATACCCTTAGTAATAATAAGCTATACTTCGGGGTAGGGCTCTAGCGTTAATAGAGGGTTTAAACTTAATCCTAGTATACTTTTAGGATTAGGAGTTTATTTAGGAGTAAGTAGTCCTCTCTATATTCTAGCTAGTACGCTCTTAAGCTATATTATAGTAGTAGTGCGAGGCGCTTCTAAACTATAGGAAGTAGCTAGTATAGAGGACTTAAGCCTGCTAGTAGTTTATTTATTTATTATAAGGTTATTATTTACTTCGTTAAGTACCCCTAAGGTCTTAAGGACTATATTAAAGGATTTAATAGGTATTTTAACCTTATTAATAATTATCTAAGCGCTCTAGATATCTATAGCCTCCTTCTTATTATCTAGAGAGTAGAATTTCAACTTATTAAAGCGCATATTATATATAATAATAACCTAATTAAGCGTAGGAACCTAGATCCTATATAGGTTATACGTTTCTAGTATATATCCTATGAGGTATCTAAGATAGGCCCTAGGGTTAACCTTATAATAGTATCTCCTAACGCCTTTTTTATAACTCCCTTCTAGAGGGTAAGCTCTATAGCTATAAGCATATAGGCCTCCCTAGTGCGGGCGCAGGTCTTAGTATATAGTAAGTGCGAAGTCTAGTTACTACTATTAGAAGTAGTTCTAGAACTACTCGAGTTCTATTTAAATAGGGCTTTACTAGTTATTTATAGCGCGTAGGCTAATATTAAAGATAAAGACTACTACTCTCTAAGCCTCTAAGATAAGGTACTTAAGTAGGTAAGTAGTAGTTAGTATCGCGAGCGCTTTTAGGATAATTTCTAAGCTAGTATGCTCTCTGCTACCTATAAGCTCCTTAGTATTTACTAGTAGGAGCTTGAGATTAATTCTAAGCTCCTCTACCTATCGTTCGTATTAAGTAAATCCTTATATAGCGATAATAGCGCGCTTAATATTATAGTAGATCTTATAGATAGTAAGTCCCTACTATCTTTATACCTAGCGTTTAAATATCTAGAGCGCTTTAAATACTTCGTTATGCTTTTTTAAGACTAGGGGAATTCTAAAGAGTCTTCTACTATACTTATCTTTAATAAGGAGTATCTAGGCGTATAGTCCGCTAAGCTTTTAGTAGTTAAAGAGGTCCTAAGCTATATAGTAATAGGGATAGGGAGATCTAGCCTTAGATATACTACGCGAGATAACTTACTTAGTATATGCTTAAGCGTAGAATTTATATTAAATATATAATAGAGTCTTAATTCTTACCCCCTAAGTATTATATATAAGGCGTTTAAGAGCGTTCTAACCTAGGTAATTAGCTCGGAGGTACTATAGTTATACGTTATTAGACCTATTAGCTACGCGGTAGTACGAGGGGCGCGTTAGCTTCTAGTTATTTAAGAGGGCTATAATACCTATACTACTTATAGGAATACTTAGACTAGGCGGGTAGGTAGAGATAAGGTTATATTTAAAGAAAACTAGGTTACTCTTACGTAGTAGCTACTTTATACGAGTAAACTTACCTAGCTTATTAAATTATAGAGAGTAGTTATAGCTATTATACTAAATACCTATCTTAAAGAGGAGCGCTTCTAAGATAACGTTAGTATATATATTTTTAATAATAGTAATATTATTTAAGGTTAGAGCGCTCTTTTTACTTATTAAAGCGTCTTTAAACGCGCCTTAGATAATCTAAGTACCCCTTCTAATAATTAGTACGCTTATACTACTAACTTTAATTACTTCGTTATTATATAAGCATATAAAGGTACTAAGAACTAGCTTTCTCTTATTATTAATAATATAGAGAGCTCCGTAGTTATCTAGAATAATACTATTAGAGAGAGTATATAGTCCCTCGAAGAACGTAAATACTATAGAATAAACTTAGGTTACTTAGCTTTTATCTTTAAGAAGGCTTTAGTTAATAATATAATAAGAAACGTTATTAGGAAGTCGCTCTTAGTTACTAGCGCTACCCCTATTACCGCGCCCGCCCTAGCTACTACTACGGCGTCCGCTATAGCTATAGTTAGATAAGTGCTAACTGCTCTTCTAAGACTCCTTTATAATCTACCCTACGTATATAAGGTTATTATAGATATAGCCCTACTACGGGGATATTACTATCTCCTATATATACTATGCTTTATCCTTCAGTATCTTATAATCCTTAAGGCCGTCTTTTAGCAAGCCTATAAATACCTATTAAATATAGCTATAATCCCACGGGGTCTACCTATAGTATTATCTATAGGGGTAACTAGGGATCTTATTAGGTATTACCGCTAGAAAGGAAGTATTTAAAGTAGTCTACGAGGCTTAAGGTAGATCCTCTAAGTTAGAGCAGCCTATAAGGGTAATATATACTCCGAGCGATTTACTAGGACCTTTAGTAGTTACTAGCTCGCTATAGATCTTAGTAGTAAGGATAATTCTAAGCTCTTTAAGCAAGAGGTAAGGTATTCTAATCTCTTCCGCTTAGGTAACTAAATCTAGCTAGTTCTAGGCCTAAGTAGGAGCTATCCTATAGTATACTACCTTAAGAAAAGTATATTTACTATAGCTTCCCTTAGCGTTAGTAATTTTCTAGCTTACTACTAGCTTATAGAGATAATATTACTCTCTATATTACTTAGTAAGTCGAGTAGTATACTTAGCGCGCTTTAGAATATCCTTATAATCTTAGCGTACTTATTCCTATATATTATTATTAGAGCGGGCGAGTTACTATTTAAGAAGGCGGAGTATATTCTAAAGGTTAATCTAGGACTTATTATTCTTATTATTAAGCTTTATTCTTACTACCTCGAGGTAGATTATATTAATAGTCTAATAGATAAGCGCCTAATAGTTATAATATAAGGTAATTTATAACGAGAGGTTCGTACTATTAGTAGAGAGGTACTTAAGCGTATTACTCTACTTATCTTAGATATCCTCGCGCTTAATAGGGGTTAGTAGGGTTAGCTTTATAAGCTTAGAAGTAATAAGACCTACTTTACTAGTTTATTAGGGAGTATTAGACTCCTCGCTCTTAATAATATTAATAGAGTTATTATACTTAGTTATCTCGCGGAGCGTCTAAGAGGGATTCTCCTTAGCTTTCTACTTATAGAGGGCTACTTTATACTTAATAAGATTAGTCTTATACTTAGCCTAGAGGTAGTTATTACGCTCGTTTATAAACTCCTAAATAGTTAGAGTGCTCTTAAGAGCGTTAGAAAGCTTCCTAGCGTTAGGGCTATTAGGATTAAGATACTTCTAAATACCCTCGCTCTATATAGATAAGTATAGGTTAAGGTATTAGCGAGGCTAGTTAGTAGGGCTTTAGAGCCTAGCTTCTAGAGAGAAGGTTATTAAAAAGTATATAGCTATTATTATAAGGTTGCTTTTAAAAAGGTTTTTAAGTATTATAAGGGTATTTTAAATAGGTAAAAAAAATAGGAGAAAAGCCGCTCGCCCTTTCCTAGGCTTAGAGAGGTTAGAGGGGTATTTATAAGCTATAGAGCTAGGCTTATAACTATTATAAGCTATAGGTAGGGGTGAGGGCGAGTTATAAGGAGTAACTATCTTAGCTATAGATTAGTGCGCGCGGAAAGCGTAGTGAAATAGTCTACGGTGCGCGATTATATAATCGCGCGCTATAGCGTATAGCTACTGTAGCCTCATAAGGCTAAGAGTGCTGTGAACCGCATTGCGATAAGAATATATATAGGGAATTAAAAAAAATGAAGTTATATCAATAACGGCGCCCTCGAAGCTTTTGCTGATTGCACGGAGGCCTGATACCTAATATTCCGTGTTTCGTCTACCCGGACTTGCTCACTTCGGCTCCGATGTCACACACCGGAGGCGACCCACCACGGCGGCCCCGAGAGCGGTCAGCGACGGACTCGATCCCACCGGCACGGTACTTCCGTTTAACTTTAAATCGACCTGTCCCGAGACCAAGCTTTGATTCTCAAGGGCCTCATTTTAATCCAGATGCCAGATCTCGTGAACAGCACGTCATTGCAAAAGTCCCAACCTGAGCACATTTGCGCAAGTTGACTTATTGGTGGTGCATCGACGGGCCGTAAAGGTTCCCATTGGACATCCCCGCGATCGGCCACGCCCTTCGAACACACTACACCCAAACGTCATCTCTCAACTTCTCCGACCGTTTTTCTCAAGCAATTTGCAACGGCAAGCCTCCCATAAGCCCGTTCCCCAACGCCGACCAACAAGCCAAACCCGCCAACGATGCTTTCCCCGCGCGCCCAAAAAACAGCCTCAAGCCTCTCCCGCCCATGGCGCTTCGCCCCGGCCCAGACCTACAGCCCCTCCAACCCGTCCGGCCTCATCTCCTTCGGGAGCGCCTCCAACAACCTCATGCTCCCCTCCGTCGCCGCGCTCGCCGCCCGCGTCGCCCTCCCCGAAGAAGTCTTCGGCTACTCCTACAGCACCGCAGGCGGCTCCCGCCTCCGCGCCGCGCTCGCCTCCCACCTCAACCTCGCCTTCCACCCGTACGCGCCCCTCACGAGCTCCGAAGTGCAGCTCGCGAGCGGCGCGACGGCCGTGCAGCACGTCCTCGCCTTCTCGCTCGCCTCGCCGGGCGAGGCGATCCTGACGTCGCGGCCGGTGTACGGGCGCTTCGAGCTGGACTTTGGGAACGAGATGGGCGTCGACGTCGTGTACGCGGATACCACGCCCGAGAACTGCTTCGACGCGGGCGTCGTGGCGGGCGCTTTCGAGCAGGCCGTGAGGGAGGCCGGGCAGAGGGGCGTGAAGGTGAGGGCTGTGATGATTGTGAATCCGAACAACCCCCTGGGGAGATGCTACCCGCGCGAGACGCTGGTGGAGATCATGAGGTTCTGCGGCAGGCGCGGCATCCACCTCATCAGCGACGAGGTCTACGGGCTGTCGGTGTTTTCCGATGCTCTGACGGCGTTTACGTCGGTTCTGTCGATTGATCCGGAAGAAGGGATCGTACATCCGGACCTGGTGCATGTGGAGTACGGGCTCGCGAAGGATTTCGTGTCTTCTGGGTTGCGCCTGGGGGCTTTGCTTTCGAGGAACAGGAAGCTGCATGACGCCTTTGCGAGCGTGGTCAGGTTTCACAGCCCTGCCGGTCCCTCGGTTGCGCTCGCCGCGACAATGTTTGAGGATCGAGAGTGGCATGATGAGTTCATCGCGACGTCGAGGGAAAGGATTGCGAGGGCTTATGAGTTTGTCACGGGGAAGCTGAGGGACTTGAAGGTCATGTATCTCGAGGCGAACGCGGGGTTTTTCGTGTACGTGGACTTGTCCCCCTGGCTGCCGCCGTCGGACTATGGATCGACGCAGGAGAGGGAGTTCGCGTTGGCGGAGAAGTTGGTGGAAAGGGGTGTCTTCATGCATCCTGGGGAAGAGCATTGTCTCGAGCCTGGTTGGTTTCGGCTGGTCTATACGCAGTCGGAGGAGATTGTCGGGGAGGGAGTCAAGAGGATCGCAGAGACGCTGAGAAGTGTGCCGTGGCCAGTAACGGCTTGAAAGGGTCATCACGAAGTACACACACATACATAAGATGAAGTAACGAGTCTATGTTCGGGTGAATGAGCGAAAAATGCACAGCGTTCCCTGGTCCAGGGATCAAGAAATTAAAAAGTAAATCATGATACATGCAAGCCGGCCGTGACTTTCTTTTCTTCTCTTTCGAAAATATCATGGGCTCGCTCCAGTCCTCATCCCACACACCGTCTAGTAGTAGCTGTTCAGGCAGCGGTTGAACTGGCGAGGCTTGCCGTGACCGCGGGTGCCACGGGGTTCCTGAGGAGTGCGACCGGGGATCTTGGTCTGGTTGTACGTCTCCCACTCGTAGGAAGCGAACATGAAGGGGCCGACGCCCTTGTAGTCGTTGGCGGCGAGCTCGACCGAGGTGTAGTACTCGAAGCTGGCGTCGCTGTTGAGGGAGCCGACCTCGACGGTGCCCTCCCAGTTGACGGTGCCGTTGGCGTTCTCGGTGACGAAGTCGGTGAGCTTCTGGTAGGCCTTGGCGGCGGGGGTGAAGTACTTCTGCTCGGGGATGAGGCCGAGCTTGATGCCCTTGAGCCAGGCAAAGGTGAAGAGGGCGGAGGCGGAAGACTCGATGTAGTTGGCAGGGTTGCCGACGTACTGGGGGTCCATGATGAGGTACCAGCCGCCGGACTTGTCCTGGGCATTCTTGAGGCCGTCGGCGAGAGTGACGAAGTAGTTGGTCAGCTTCTCGATGCCCGGATGGCCGCGGGGCAGGAGCTGGATGACCTCGAGCAGGGCGACGGCGTACCAGCCGACGGCGCGGGACCAGATGAGAGGGGAAGCGCCGTTGACCTGGTTGGCCCAGACGGCGGTCTTGGTCTCGTCGAAGCCGTGGTAGAGCAGGTTGAGGGTGGTGTTGCGGGTGCGGGCGTCAATGATGTCGAACTGGTTGACGATGTCGTCCCAGGCGGTGGCGTTCTGCTTGTCAAAGAGGGAGGTCCACTTGGCGTAGAAGGTATCGGCCATGAAGATGCCGTCCAGCCACATCTGGTGGTCGTAGATGGGATGACGGTGGACGAAGCCGCCCTCCTCGGTGCGCGGGTGGCGGTTGAGCTGCTCGCGGATGATCTTAGCGGCGCTCTTGTACTTGGCCTCGCCGGTACGCTCGTACCACCAGAGGATGTTGTTGCCGATGCGGTACTCGTCGAGGGAGTAGGTGGTGGGCTTCCAGTTGGCGATGCTGCCGTTGGAGAGGACGACGAGGTCGTCAATGCGGCCGCGGTACCAGTCGGCGAGCGACTCGTTCTTGGTCAGCTCATAGGCGGCCTCGAAGCCGTCGTAGAGCACGGCCTTGGTGTAGTGGTAGGGCTTCTTGTTGTCGATCTCGTGCTGGGTGAACGAGTCGGCGGTCCAGGCCAGGTAGGGGCCGGCGGCAGCCACGGCGGTGGCGAAGAAAAGAACAGACTTCATTTCTTGTCGTATGCTGTCTTCTGCCTTGAAGGAATGACTGTGTCGAACGAGGTCCAAACTAGGTGAGTGAGTGACGGCAGCAATGGAGGAACCGAAGTTGAATCGCCAAGCTGGGCCAAGAGGCTCGTCTCTGCTGGGGGTGGCAGCACGTCTTTATATCGAGATCGGGGCCAAGCCGGTTCGGCAACGCGCCATTGCTTGTTGTCCGTCGCCCTTGGCGGATTGTGAGAATCCGGCGGGATCGGGTTGATTAGGGCATTTGCCAAGTTCGCCTTGATTCATTGGGATTGAGCAGCAACGATCCGTCTCCAGCGAGCGAATGAGCATGGCCAGACGCGAGAACGAGGGGTTTGCAGAAAAGTTGCGGATTCCTGCGATGGTGGACTGTAGGCACGGGGGTTCGGGTCCATGGGGCCGGGGAGGGGGGATGCACAAGATCCAGGAACCGGTGGCTCCATCGCGACCATGTCGTTGACTCTACCATGCGGGCTATCAGCTGGGCGTTGCTTGACAGTCGGTAATTGTTGTGCTGCCAAGTATTGTCGCATCAGGTCCCTGGCAGTCATCTCCGCTGATAACTCTTGGCGGCGTCTTCGCACGCCGCAGGGAGATGAACCAGGCCATCGACAAAATCATCACCAGGCCTGAACTAACCCCCCCGGCGACGGTACTAGTAAGCGCATCTTCTCGATCAGTTTAAACATATGGGCCCCTTTGCCGCAGGTAGAGACCATTAAAGGTTGAATAAGAATCGGTCATTCGCCTGCTGGGAGCGATATGCTGCGTAATGTGGGCAGCTCCGAACTGTGCCTGCGAAGTGCCTGCACCCCCCCTTCATCTTCAACGCTGCTTTCCCATGGGCTGAAGCCGCAATAAACGAAAAAAGACCCCACATGGAATGCGACTCCGACGGCCCTCGGCTGATTGTATTGAAGGCCATGTTGTTGTTGGAACTTGGAACTGCTTGGGGCCATGATTGACGGCCGTGGACCGGAGGGAACGGGTGTGGAGGCGCGCCGAGCCGGACGAACTGCTCAGTCGAGACGGGGGACGTCGTCCTCGTCCTGCATCGAGTCTAGAAAAGTTCAGAAACCCGCCGACAAGACGGGCGTCAGCTCTGGGATCTTCGCATCTTCTATTGCTGAGATACCTGATTGTTAGCAGATTGCGCAATTCGAAGGCCATTGGCGCGAGGCTTCTTGCAATTCAATGGAGAACTGCAGTGTATCGCAATGTGTTGGTATGTTTTGCGGCCCCTTCTCCAAGCCATCGAATGGGAGGACCCTGTCGTCAGTGTTGGCTGTGAAAGGTGACGTTGGAAAAAAAAAAAAAAAAAAAAAAACCATGGCCGTTGACAAGCGTTATCAAGCTGAGACGCGAAGTCGATCGTCTCATCAACGGCGCGGGCATCCGAATACAAGGAAAGAAAAAGTCTCAGTCAAGAGGGCCAGGACCATTGTTGAACGAGGCTTGGCTCCCGACGCGATGCGACTTTGACCGGTTGATTCCGAGAGAACAGACAAACTTCTCCGCATGAACATCATTCTAGGGCTTGTTTCAAGATGAAAAGCAATTGTTGACTTTCTTCGGGCGTGCCAAGACGCCTGTCGAGACGCCGCGATGCAGAGTCAGCCCGTTGAGGAATTCTCGACCCACTTATGCTAGAGTAGAGTCCGATTGGTGAGAGACGAATAGTTGCTTATTTGAATGCCATCAACCCCGTTCTCTTGGACTATGCGGCGGAGGAATCCGTAAGCACTTGACAGCCCAGTCGTCATCGTCAATATCGTCAAGCTAGGCTCGGGTATAAGGTATCAAGACGACGACGAGTTCAGGTGTCGATGAATAGACGGCGGAAAACTTTGGTAAAGGGAGCCCATGTTTACCAGAAAGCAAAATAAAATAAAGGAGAATCTCTGCCTGAGGTGTGTTTCTTTCGAGTTTTTACTGAGCGCGACGACGCAGGGGTCGGGACTAAATGGGACGATGCTGATTTAGGTTAGTCGATCTTTTTTGACGGGATTGTGGGGCTCTGGAGCCTGAAATCAGACGGCTGGCCCGCGCTCCCGTTCCTCAAGTGGTGATGGGAAGGCGCAGGCCTCTGTCCAGGTCATCTTTCGAGATCACGACCCCTCTTGTTCACACATCAAGTAGACTGTCTGAACTCTGAACAAACAGAACTCGCAGGTGAGACGGAAACATACCAGCGCGGGATAGCAATTTCCATGCGGAAAGTAACTGCAAGCCCAGCATTGAGAGATCTAACGCGTCCAAGTCTTGTGACACGCATACCATTGCAAGCATTATTGCCCACCACCCAAAAGAAAAGAAAAGGGGGGGGGGGGGGGGGGGGGTATACATGACGATGAATACTGTAAAAATACCTTCATCGACAGAGGCAGCACCTCAGTAAGCAGTCATGCCTGCGTTGATCAGACTTTATTGGTATGTCATACTCTACCCCAGGACATCATAACGCTCCAGAACCAAAGCCATACATGTCGTACATAAACATGTCCTCCAACTCATCGAATGCGTCTTCAATCCCATCTGGATAGTAGCCGTGCATCATCATGAACTCTTCTAACGAGCCGTCAGCTTCCATGTCCATTCATTCGTCGTCGTCCTCATCTTCATCTTCGTCTTCTGGCAGGGGACTATTAGAGCTGAATGGCAAGGGGCCATGGGGGTAGAGAGTGGGAAACGGATACAACTGGAACAGCAGCGCTGAAGCAAAAAGGAACGTACCGTCCGTCATTTCCTCGTCCTCAGAGTCATACATGTCGTGGTCGTCGTCGTCGTCCTCCTCCTCGTCCGACCCCGGCGGATTGTCCATCTTGACGCGATTACATAGTTCTCCAATGTAGTGCTTCCAGTCAATCCCCGTGTACTCTTCTTTTGCCAGTTTCGTATCAGGTTCATCCTTCGGGTGAAACCAAACGTGGTTGGTGGCCGAGAGGTTGTGAGTTCGCTGGCTGGGCAATCCGATCATGATGTGCTCCAGATCCAGATTGTGAACCTCGTGCAGTCCTTTGAGCATCTTGGCCCACAAGTTGACCTTGGATTCGGCACTCATATCGGACTGGTCATGTGTGTTGGTGTGTGCTAAGTCGCCGAGAAGCGTGACTCTGTAAAGCTCGAGCTTCTTCAGAGTGGGTGCAAATTTGCGGACGACCTGGACGAGACGTTTGTAGTCGAGGTCGCAGAAGCCCAGGTTCAGCTCCTCCAAGCAAGGAAATGTCGGAGGAGGCGAAGGTACGAGCAACGAAGTGTCGGCCGGGAGAGGCGTTGATGGGGCCTTGGGCACAGGTGAGGCCAGCCAAGTGAGAAGCCTTTCCGGAGTGCCCCGTCCACCATAGAAGTTGAGGCGAAGATGTTTTAAGTTGGTAAGGTGGCCCAGGAACTGTCGTAAGAGGTAGTCATTCGAGTCCCTGTCCCTCTCCGTCGGTTTTCCAGGAACACTGACGAACCGGTGGGGACCATTGGTGTTGACGACAAGGACGAGAGTCTCGAGACCTTCAAGGACAGGAAGAAGCTTCGGCTGAAGGTATTTGGTGAAGAGATTGAATGCATCATCGTCGGGAATGCGTTGCTGTTTTCGCAGCATTTCAAATGTCTTGGGACGAGCGCCAGCGTTTGCGAGTGCGGTGAACAGGGCAATCATGACTTTGTTGGAGTAATCCTTAGAGTCTTCTGAATAGCTCATGCGGAGTAGGTCGATGCCGGTGTTCTTGAACACGGTAGTGGCACCGTAACTGGCCCACGAGGCCCCAGGACCATCACGGCCGGCACGCTCACGAGAGTGGTAGTCGCGTATGCCGACAGTCTTGAGGTTCTTGAGGTTCCGGAAAGCCTCAGTGAGCATGACGATGTGTTGTCCGCTGCTGATGAGGGTGTGGTGATCGGCGTATGCCTTCCTGTAGGCGTTTTCACGGCCAACTTCGTTCTCCGAGAAGCCCACGTCTCGTTCAAAGTAGTTGAGGCCGAGAATGACATGATCGAGGCAGTCGCTCAGGCGCGAATTGCTGATATCGACGAGGGCCTGCAAGCTATCCTCGGTGAGCATGAACTGGCGCTTGGTGAAGAATTCTCGCATAAAGGTATTGAACATGGACTGCTCAATGGATTTGCAGGTCAGCCGCAAGCTGCCCAATTCCGGCGTCGTCAGGTGGGAAGCTATGCGGAGCAGCACCTCGACTGGCACCTTGCTGAAAGGGGTAACGCCCCTAGCGTCGTCGGGGGTCGTGGATGGTGGCATCGCTGTGGTTGACGAGGTTGTGAGTTATCCAGGCGAAGATAGATGGCGATGATCAGCAGGGAGTGCGAAGGAAGTTAAGACGGCAGGACGAAAAGGACGGCGAGGAATGACGGGAGACGGCGATGGGGAGCCCGGCCGGAGAACAATACCGCAGGTGGATAGGCCACAGCAAGAAGATTGAAGATGGCAGGTAGTGGGAGAGTAAAGAGATCGATATCGAGAGTAAGGGAATCGCTCTGTGTTGAGGCAGATGGATATGGTATCCAGATCGTTACCTACCTAGGAGGCAAACGATTGGTGGTGCGTGCTTCCAAAGTTTAGGCAGGCTGACGATGGAGCGGGGGACGCGCCAAATAACAGGTCGATACCTAGGTAAGGTAGATGAAGGTTGTCGAGAAAATTCTTAGGCAGGTTGAGTGTCCAGGTCAATTGCGAAGATGATGCAGCTTAGCCGTGATTTACTTCAGCCTTGCCACGTCCAATGGTTGTGTGTCATTGCCTGCTCCTGCCTTAAGGTGGTCTGAATCTGGGAGCGACTGCCCCGGGTGAGGTTGTGGTTGTTACTTGAGTACTTGAAGGTTGGAGGGAAGGCGCGTCGGTTGTTGGCGTTCTGATTGGCTCGCATTGGGTGGCGGTTAAGGGGTCAGCTAATTACCTTAGGTTAGGTACGTAGGCAAGACACCTTTCTTCTGGTGCCTCTAGTACCGTTCAGTCCTTGGTAGGTGAGGAGGTACTTTCTCCATCTAAAATCACTAACATTCAATGCTCTAGTATCCTTGCTTCTTCTGTTTCCTAAAGCAATAGGAGAACATCTACTATAAATATTTTGGTTTCGGATATGTCTCTTGGCACCAAGAATTGGCTGCTCTTCTCTAACAATAAGATCCTCTGCGAGCTGAGAAACCTTGCTTCCAAACTCGAAGGGTTCAAATAACAAAGAGGGAGCTTGGGCCAACATGTGAGATCCACGTTGTCATTCCTTCAGTATCTTCCCTTACACTGCCATCTCAATGCCATTGCTTTACCGCTCGCATCGAGTCTGTCATCCGGACTCAAACTCCAAGTGATTGACCTGTCCCCAGCCTCTTGAAATTGCTCTCTAGGCAGGAAGGACCCTCAGAAGAGTGAGTCCCTCGCACGTGAACACGCGACAGATGTTCGAATGGTGGGAGCGGCACGTGCGCCAGGCACCAACGCCGCTGGTGCCTGCTGTCCCATGTTGGTTGGTGACGGAAGGTGCTGAAGGTGTGCGTGGTGGCATGGGCTGACAGCACTCATACCTTCTCAATCTGAAAAAAATCACAATATATTGCATCGCTGCTGTCATTTCTGCACTCCTACTTCCCTTCACTGTTCCAGCTCACTTTCATTTTCATCTGTCACCACCCATTGACGCCAATTGAGAGCTCGGTGATCCCCCTTCGGCGAACGGTCGAGCTCGAGTCACCCCTACTTCCTGGTCGCTTCTCCGCATCCACCCGCAATGCCCCTCAGACGATCGGGCAGAGCTGCTGCTGCTGCTGCTGCCTCTGCTGCTCCAGCGGCCACCCCAGCAGCGCAACCCCTCGACGGCGCTGTCGTGGCCATCAGCGGCACTTTCCCTCAGAAGCGCGCTGAACTCGAGTCCTTTTTGACGTCACTGGGTGCGACAATCGCGAAGTCCGTCACCAAGAAGACGACCCATCTCATTACCACTCAGGAGGACTTTGACTCCAAAACCGCAAAGGTCGCCGCTGCTGAGAAGAGCACCATCCCCATCGTCAGCTTTGAGTGGGCCCAAGAATGCGAGTCCATGGGGTCCAAGGTCCCTGAGGACGACTTCGCAATTACCAGCGGCAGCCAGTCCAAGATGCCTCAGCCCGTACAACCTCCCCCTGTCGTACCCGCAGCTTCTGCTTCTCAACCCAAGGCCTCGGCTCCTGCTTCTCAGAACGCCTCTCAGTCGCAGCCCGCCGCCACCAAGGCCAATGGCTCGCGCAAGCGTACCAAGTCCGCTGCTCAGTCCGACAACGAGAGCGACGCACCCCCCGGGCCCAAGAAGAAGAAGGCTGCCGCTGGCAAAGGAAAGACCGCCGCTGCGACCGCGTCTGCTAACGATGAAAAGACCGACGTGAAAAACGAGGCCGGTGCTGACGACAAGAAGACCGCCCCGGCCGACGGCCAGGTCGCCAAGTCCAAGAACCTGATGATCCCCCTCGACGAGGGTTGCAAGGTTTCCGGCGTTGTCTACATCGCACCCGACGGCGTTATTTACGATGCCTCGCTCAACCAGACCAATGCTTCAAACAACAACAATAAGTTCTATCGCATCCAGGTATGCCATCAGCCGTTGATTTTTAATCCACCAACTTTTGTGACCCTCGTTCTAGACATTATTGCTAACAAAGCTAGCTTATCCAAAACGGATCTACCTTCAAGACCTGGACCCGCTGGGGCAGAGTTGGTGACTCTGGCCAGAACGCAGTCCTCGGCAATGGTACCCTACCTGATGCTATCAAGCAGTTCGACAAGAAATTCAAAGACAAGAGTGGTCTGTCGTGGGCCGACCGCGGGAAAGACCCTAAGCCTGGCAAATATGCTTTTGTCGAGCGCAGCTATGAACCGGATTCTGATGACGACGAAGACGATGCCGCTGTCAAAGCCGAGGATGACGCCCCTGAGGAGGAGAGCCCAGAAGTGAAGTGCACACTGCCAGGTCCTGTGGAAGAGCTCATGGGTCTCATCTTCAATATGGGATACTTCGCCTCAGCCATGTCCTCCATGGATTATGACGCCAACAAGCTGCCCCTTGGGAAGCTTAGTAAAGGCACGATTTTGCGCGGCTTTCAGACGCTCAAGGATCTGAGTGCGCTTTTTGCCGATTCCTCCCTCGCCGATTCCAAATACTCCACGACCGTCCCCGCCGCTACCGAGCAACTGTCGAACCAATTCTACAGCCTCATTCCTCATGCTTTCGGCCGACGTCGTCCTCCCGTCATCAGCACTCACGACATGCTGAAGAAGGAGCTTGATCTTCTCGACAGTTTATCTGACATGAAGATTGCTTCCGACCTCATGAAGGTCGATCGCAAGTTCACTGACGTTCATCCTGCTGATACTCAGTACCGAACCCTTGGCATGAACGAGATGACTCCTCTCGACCACAAGAGCCAAGAATTCTCTCTGCTGAAGGACTACTTGACCGGCTCGAAGGGTTCAACGCACAACATCAACTACAAGGTGTCCCAAATTTTCCGCATTGAGCGCAATGGTGAGCTGGAACGCTTCCAGATGAACACCATGTCAAATCTCAAGTCCGACCGACGTCTACTGTGGCACGGCTCCCGAGTCACCAACTTTGGTGGTATTCTCAGTCAGGGTCTTCGCATCGCTCCTCCCGAAGCCCCTGTTACGGGATACATGTTCGGCAAGGGTATCTATCTCGCAGATATGTCGTCCAAGTCGGCGAACTACTGTAACTCGTTCAGCTCTGGCGGAGAGGCACTTTTGCTGCTTTGCGAGGCCGAATTGGGTGACCCCATTCAGAAGCTCACCAACGCAAGTTACAACGCAGGTGACAGTGCCAAAGCAGGCGGAATGCTTTCCACCTGGGGTCAAGGTCGGACTGGTCCCAGCAAGTGGGTGGACGCCAGCTGCGTTCACCCATCCCTCCAGGGCATCAAGATGGTCAGTCTCCGTACTTTTGAGCCTGTTGTCGTCTCCTATCGTACCGATTCGCTTCATCATTTCCCGCTGCCTTCGGCCACATCTTCACCCTGCCCATTTTTCCATGCATGGCTGTTGGTCCTCTTAGCATTCGTGGCCCTCATTTTGCCTCTTCTCCCTCGACACCAATACTACTTCCCATAATTTCAGCTTCTTTCGGGGGCTTCATCCAACTTCTTCCCTTTTTGACGACGCTGGATATAGCTAACACGTTTGTAGCCCGATACCAAGATGACCCCAGGTGACACTGGTGTCCAAAACACCAGCCTTTACTACAACGAATTCATCCTCTACGACGTTGCACAGGTCCGACTCCGCTACCTGTTCCGTGTTAGAATGTAGGATCGCTGGTGAATATGTCTTGTTTCAACGGCGATTGCATAACGTCAACATGTACAGCAAAGGTGGGAGTTAGCATTTGCCCAAAGTAAGTACGAGTAGTGACGTCTGGCAGAGGCTGTCCAAGGTGACAGATCTCGACTAACACCGTATGGGAGTTGAAGGAAATTTTCATTTGTTGCTAGGTAGTGTACAGTTTGAAACAAAAGCCGTTGACTTAACAGGGACATAAACGAGACGACAGACGGCGAAGTTCTGGAAAATCTAGTGGCGGTTTGCAGAAGCAACTTCAGCAGCCGACATTCTTTCAATGGCCTCTTGAACACTGTGACCAACTTCCTCGCCTATGATCTCTCTTATCTCTCCCAATCTTCTCTTCCAAAATCCCCAACGCTCGAGATTCAGCCCAAAGTTCCCCGGGAATAGAGGGCCTGCTCTGTACACCCGTTTGTCATTTTCGTCGTCTCGCTCGTAACTGCTCCAGAGGAGAGCGTGCTGGAGAATAACAGGAGATGCATGAACAAGCCATTCTGTTGCAACGACTACTCTGGTGAGTGCGTCTTCACAGAGAACGGTTCGGTTCGACTCTGCGGTGCCTTTACGGGACACATGCTCTTCCTTTACCGTCTTTTGCGGTTCACCATCGCCGTCGTCGTTGGTTTCTCTAGTCTTTCCATTCGTCTTGCTCTGGGCCGCTGCATCAGTATCGTCGGGCTGCTTGATTTGCGTCTTCTCTGCAAGTCCGTTCTCTTGCATCCATTCTTTCTGTCTCTCATGTCGGCTCTCCAGTCTTTCTCGGCGAAACTCATCAATAAGATCCTTACGTTCCTCTCTCACCTTATCCAGCCGACCTTTGAGGCCCTCTAGATCTTCCTCAAGGCCTTGCATCAGTGACCAAACAGCGAAGTTCAACCCACGCTTTGAGCCGTTACCGAACATGCGGGCGAGGAAAGATTGAAAGCTAATCCACTGGTCACGGTTGAACTCCTCATCTGGACTGACGTCTTCATCTGTAGGGTCTTTCAGATGCCGGGGTCCGTCAGCAATGAAGTACTAGCTCTTGTTCGCAGGGCAACAAGACTCATACCTATCCAGTTGTCTCTAGTGACGACTCCAAGGTCGTTTAGATCCTTCCAGTGTGTATTCATCGACTTTTTGTGGGATGCATCGTTAGACCCATAGCGCACGCGAAACGACAGATTGCTGGAGACCTACTTCGCCTACGGATTCCAAATTCTTGGCAATCTCGACCATAAAACGGAGGCCAGCGTGCCTATACGGCATGCACTTGACGACATCAATGAAGAACGGCCAGAAGCGTTGCTGGAACCACCCCTGGTCGGTGTCTGGTTCATGTGGACCAGCTGGATACATCTCTTGGATTCTGTCAGCGACTCTCTGAGCCTGTTCTTCGAGATTGTCCTCTGTGAGAGAGCGTAACGCTTCTAGAATGTGGGCGAATGCTTTCTCTGTATCTTCGAACATGCCTTGTTCGAAGAGAGAGTCGAAGTCGATTCCGTAGTACACGAAGGCTGTTTCGAAAGTCTTAGGCTTCTTCTCCGGCGCCTGCGAAACTGGGTCGATCTGCGCCATGTTGTTGGTTTGAACCGAAATAATCGAGATAGAAGGATGCTTTTCGACTGCGAGGCAAACTATTTTGGCTCCTGTTGGGTGATTGATTTGTTTTTGAGGGCGGTAGTATGATTGTGCTGGGTCGGAAGTACAAGACTTTAAGTTGAGGACAGATGAGTTCAAATGAGGAAGAGCATTTTCATGTTTGGTGGTCCTGATAAGCTGGCCGAACCAACGTGATCTCTATTGCCTGCAATATCTCAATCAGGCGCTTCCGGGGAGCCTAGTAAGGCACCAATCATACTGCTCGCGCATTGAGGCGCAGTCCGCCAACAGGACGATGGCCGGTTTGCAGGGGAAGCGAGCGTGTGTTGGCCCTCGCCAACGACCATGTCGGCGTCTCGCGAAGTTGTGCTCCTGGTGTTGTTGCAAAGGCGGCACTTCCCACGACCGCCAAATGAGAGTCTGAAACCGTCAAAATCTCGATGACCTTGCCGATGGAAATGATTTAAAGGTTCCCCAAATCCGTCGAGAAAAGGTCAAACATGCCAAATACACCAGCATCCATCCATACTTTGCTGTTTTGTGGCTGCATTGCTGTTACCTTGAGCTTGTATTTTCGTTGAAATTGCCGGACAATTTCTCTCTTTTCAATCTTCACAATGTTCTTCAGAAGATCTAAAGACAATAAGAAGAAAACTTCTCCCTTCCATGTCCCATTTTCGTCTTCTACATCCCTGGCATCATCCGCGTCGTCTGGATCTACTTCCAGTGCCAGCTTCGGTCCTGGCCCTTCTCGTGTTCCTGGTCCGGTGTCAGCCTCTACCTCCTCAGGCCATACGTCCGCGCCTGCTGCTTCTGCCTCCTCATCGCCAGTAGAACCTCACTTCCAAAGTTCCAAGCTGGCAAAAACAAGAAGAGAACGCCGACAGACAGCTCTTACGTTAGTTTCCTGTGAAATCCGTACCAAGTAGTTCCCAGCAAGCCTGACATTATGCGCTCTTAGCATTCCTGTACCGGCCTTCCGCCATCAGACCCGAGCCGCTACATCAGGGCCACTGAGGCCCGACGTCAAATGGACGAGATTCTCAGAAGAAACCTAGAGTCCAGCGCCCCAACGCAACCTCGCACAAGAAGCCTTTGGCAGAGTACCCCAAGAATTTCAAGATTACAGAGAAGCTGGATGATCTGACGGTCAAGAGGCCTTGGCAGGAGTATCCTGTTCTGCCGCAGGGCAACTGGGACCCGGAATCAATCAACCAGAAACACGCCGCCAGGGCGATTTTCAGGAATGAGGATCGGTCCAAGTTTGATCTAGCGTATCATGATCCAAGAAAAGGACCTGAACACCACAAGAATCAGAGTTTGGCTGATTACAGGCCGGCTGTCGCGACTACAGCGCCGAGGGCGTAGGTGGCTATCGGTCAATGGTTGTCAGACATGGCTTGTTCTCGAATCTATGTTTTGTCGCTGCTGCTATCATTTCTTTAATTTAGTAGTATTGCTGGTGCTACTTGGTAGGAAGATAGTATTGGTGTTTCTGCGAAAAGTAGGAAAAAGAAAAAGAAAGTTGCCACGATTTGCATGGCCGTTCACTAAGTATACCGAGCGCCTGTAATCTCTTAAACATGTCGTGCGTTTATAAGTAGGTCGGGATTCTATAGCTCCCGATATCGCCCCAAATATCACAAACTAGTGCAGTATAGAGTAATAGAGTTAGTATAGTTAGGGGTAGCTAAGGTTAAATATTCTTCTCTAGCCCTCTAGTCTACTAAGTAAGGGCTAGAGGGTTTATTTAATAGTTACCTAGTACTTCCTTATATCTCCTAACTCCTATAGACTTCCCTCCTTAGCTTATTATACCCTTTTCCCTATAATATTATCCTAGCTTATAATATAATCCCCCCTTTCTAAACTAGTTTACCCTTAGACTAGTTTACTTAGTAATTACTTGAGCTCGGAATTACGCCGCAGCCCCTTTGCAAAAAGACTATAACAAATTCACCTAGTTCGCAGGCATAATTCGGGAAACACTATATAGGTATTTAACCTATACCCTCTACTAGTTAAGGAAAATAATATAGGAACCCTATACGTTCCTACTACTCGCAAGTAAACCCTCGCATAAAGTCGGACGCGCGCCGCACTAGGGCTAATTATATTAGAGCTAAACGGGCTACTAAGGCTCTCGTAGCCTAGAAAAGCTACTATATAAGATAACTCCTTAACCTAAAAGGTCGACCTTCTAGCAAGGTGCTAAAGGTGCTGCGAACGCTACTATATAAGAGGTAACTCCTTAACTAGAGAGGTCTTTCCTAAGAGGTTCTTATAGCTAGAAGCATAAGAAGCTCTGCTGCTGCGAGCAGGGCCTTATACCTCTCCCTTATCCTTATCCTTATCTATGAAGTCCTAGGTATACCTATAACCTACGATAAATCCTTAACTATATTAGCACTAAACCCCGTATATAAATACGCTAAGCCTAAGCGAGGTACGCCCTTTAGTATAAATAATATAGAGGGGATTACTAGAGAGTTTAGCCTCGATACGATTAATAAAACCCGCTCCTTTATTAACTACTCCGCTATATATAGAGAGCATATTATTAGTATAGCCCTTAAGAGGGCTTACCTTAATACCCCTATAGGGGACTCTATAAGGCGTAATAGTATTAGAGCTAAGTAAGTAAACTTAGTAGTAGAAGTTCGGCGGGTTATTATATACCCTATAGAGTAGCCCTTTTTCGAGCAGGTCCTCTATATTACTAAGGTAGAGGCGGCCTAGGCGGCCTAAGCGAACGTTAGTAAGTATAGCTTATGCTAAATAGAGAGAGCGTTATTAATAATGGTATAGCTAGCGGACGAAGCGGTAATAGAGGCGGTATTTAATAGCAGCGCGGGTAGTATACGAGAGGAAAAGTCGATAGTTTCGTAGTTTGAATAATTAAAAACCACGTTATTATTGATATGAAGTTAAAGATCGTGAGGCTATAGGTACGTATAAGTGCGGCTATGGTTAGGAGAGGTAGTTAGTAAGATCACGTAACCGAAGGCTATATATTATTAGGAGGCGCGGAGTTAGAAGGTCTGTTGCACTTGAGCAGGTAAAATCACTATGCAGTGGCCAGAGGCCCTTAGTAATTACTTAGAGGGTACCTAATACCTCCCTATAGGATTTTCTAACTTTTAGTTTCTATAAGTTTAGAATTTAATATCCCTCGTTCTAGTTATATAACTCTTCTTTAGATAGCTAAGTAGCTTAGAGGAGTAGTTAATTAGTAATAGGGTACTTATCCTCTACTCTAGATATTTTTATAGCTCTTATATCTAGGTATTAAGGGACTTTATAGCTTAGAGAAGTAATAAGCTAGTAATAAAACTAATCCCCCTACTCTAACTACTCTTATAGCTTTATCTAATAGGTCTAAGACTACTTAGTAATTATCTAAATAGTTATAGCTAAGCCCCCTTATAAGGGTTACTCCTTCTTTTATAGGGTTATACTAAAATATATTATTCAAGCTTGTTTTTATTACTTTAAATTCGCCCTTTAAATTATTATATTATCCGCTTATTATTATATTTTTAGCCCCTTTATAGGTCTAATAAGGGTATTCTCCCTCTAGGGATAAAGAAGGCTTTTAATATAATATAGGGGGCTACTAGTTATTATCTAGTAACTACTTAGTACCTCCCTATATATAGTAAAGTTAAATAAAGTTAAATAATATAATAATCTAGAGACTATCCTCCTTTTAGCTATATAAAAAGCTAGTTTTAATATTAAGTTAAAAATATATAAATATTATTTAAAATTCCACCCTATTAAAATCTCTCTTTCTTACTTCTTTAGATTTATAATATTACTATTACTACTAATAACTTATTATTAGCCTCCTACTCCCCTACTAATAACTTTATTTTAATTATTATATAACGAATTTATTATTATATCTTTTACTGTTACTAACGCTACTAACGCTATTAGTAAAGCTCCCCTCCCTACTATAAGTATACTCTAGGGGTGCCCTTACTACTAGTACCTCCTAGTAATAGCGAAGTAGGAGCCCCCTAAAGAGGATCTCCCTAATATTAAGCTCCTTATAAGCTTAATTCTCTACTTTAAGAGTAATAATAAGCTCCTAGTTCCTATTTGGTACTTATCTAGTACTTATTTTATACTTTATTAGCTTTAGGTTTTAAATTTATTACTAATTTATTTATTTCTTAGATACTTCTATTAAATATAAGCGTTATATTAAAATAAGTAATAATAAGGCTTATATTATTATATATTTTAGTTAGTATTTTCTATTTCTTATTTACTAACTTATTATAAGCTACTTATTATATATTAAGCGCTATTAATAAGATTAAATACCTTATAAATAAAGCTAGTTCCTAGTCTAACTTTTAGGTATAGTATACTAAGAATAAGGTATCTCCCTAGTATTTTATTATTAATATCTAATTATATTTTAAGAGGAGATCCTTACTACTTAGCTTATAGTTAAGAAAGCCCTCTAAAGTAAGAAGAATAAGGCTATTATAATACCTAAGAAGTATAAGGCTAAGGAGGCTAAGATCTCTATAGAGATAGAGAACTACTAGGTAGTTATTTTAGAGGATATAGCTAAGTATTAGTAGTACCTTACTAAAGAGGCTAAGAAGTAAACTAAGTTATTATATAAGTAGAATAAGGAGCTCTGCTATTACTCCCTAGAGATAGAGTAGCTAGCTAGTAAGTAGCTAGATATATAGGATATATAAGCTAAGTATACTAAGGAGGCGAATAAGGCTTATACTAAGGTAGTAAGTTAATCTAATCTCTACTAGTACCTTACTAGTACTCCTCTAGTTAGTATTTCTAACGTAAAGTAGTATTATAAGGTTCTAATTGCTCTATTTATTACCCTATTTATTTATTTAAGAGATAATAATATTAAGGGGGGTATAACTAGTCCTAGCAAGGAGGGCGCTAGTACTTAGTAGATATAAAACTTTTAGGAGTACCCCTAGTAAGCTACTAATAACTTCTAAGTAGTATAGTATTACTTTTAGGCGTTTTTCTAGTCTCTTTTTACCTTATTAGGGGCTTTTAAGCTAGTAAATTAAGATACCTAGCTAGCGTGCCCTATTTCTATTTAACTACTAGTTATTAAGTTATCTATTAAATTATATAGCGAGTATAATGCTTTTACTTATAATTAGGCTTTATAATCGCTTCGTAAGTCTATTAATATATGATGTTATAGCTACTATAAATTATCTAGTTCGCTATAACCCTTCTATTTAATAAAGTACTAATAGTTATATCTAGGGCCCCTATAGGTAATAACATAGTTTACTATATAGATATTATCGTTATTATTAATTAGGATATCTCGTAGTAAAACGGCTAAGCTAAAAAAGGGGTTTAATTATATAGGTATAAATATATTATAGACTTAGTATTTTTTATCTACCTATAGCCTATATACCTATCCCCTATTAATTACCTCTTAGATCCTAAATAGGCTTAAATATTTATTAGAAAGTTTATAAGAGGGCTACCTCTACTTAATATTTTTAGTTAAAAATAAGACGAGGCCTCCTATAGTAAAAATAATAGAGGTCCTCCTCTAATTATAAAACTTATTATATATTTTATTATACTTTAAAAGTAAGTTAGTAATAGCTAACTTCTAGGTAAGTAAGCTATAGATTCTCTTATATACTACTAGGACTAAAACCTTTAACTAAGGTTTAATATTATTAGGTCTATAAGGGGAATATCCTATTAGTAGTTTAATAAGTAATATCTTAGTAGCTTTAGAGTAGGAGTTATTATAATTAGATTAGGCTAGGTCGAGCTACGTTACCTAGTTATCCTAGTTAATATTATAAAAAGTCCTTAAAAAGTGCTTAATACTCTAGTTCTAGCGTTCTATTTAGCTATTAGTTTAGGGATAGAAAGTAATACTAATCTTCGTCTTAGTAACTAGTAAGTAGTATACTTTAGACTAGAAGTTACTAGTAAATAGCGATCCCTAATTAGATATAATATCTTCTAGGAGCTTAAATATAAGGAAGATATATTTAGTTAGTAGTATAGCTGACCTATTAGTAATAAATAACTCCCTAGTAGGGATATATAGGTAGTATTCTATAAACTAGTTAATAATAACGAGAATATTATTATATAACCTATTTATTATTATTAGAGATAGTAGTAATTTTAGAATAAAGTTAATTAATATCTATTAAAAGGGCTAGCTAAGTACTAGTAGGGGTGCGAGTTTATTATATAAGAAGTAGTATCTTAACTTTATATATTAGTATATTATATATATCTTAATATATTCCTTTATATTACCCTTTTATACGTTCTAGGAGAATAACTTTCTAATTCTCTTTAATATCTTAGTAACCCCTTAGTAACCTCTAGGTAGTTTATTATAAAAAGCTCTAAGGACTTTATTTTAAAGTAGGTAGTTATTAGGGATATATAAGCCCTCCTAATATCTTAGGGTACTAGTATTATCTAATAACTACTTTATACCTCGTTATTCCTACTCCTTATTAATATAAAAGGGGTCCTTTTATTAGGCTTTCTTAACTTATTCCTAGAGCGAGGGTATAATTTATTCTAATAAGGTATTTAGTAGTTAGACGCCTTATTACTACCTAGTACTTACCCTCTAGATAGTAGTATTATTAAAACATTATAAGAAGTCTTATAGGAGCGAGTTCCTAGCTTTATTAATCTCTATATCCTCTAGGGTATAGTTAGGTCTCTATAATAAACTATTAGCTAGGTTATAGCGACCTAGCTAGTATTTAATTTTAAAGCTAAATATTAATAGATCTTATAATAGCTAAGCCTAGTAGCTACTAAGTATCTTTTTATTAGTAAGATACTAATAACCTAGGTAGTTAGTAATAGATTAGATATAATACTAGGAGTAAAGTAAGTAGTACTACTACCTTATTACTACCTCTCTAATAGCTAGTAGTTCTACCTCTAGCGTGCTATATTATAATTATACGCCCTTAAGCTTCTAAGATATAAATACTACTAGTCTCTATATATTCCCCTCTAACTAACTTAATATTACTCCTATTATAAAGTCTAATATATTAGTTTTAACTTGAATTAGGAATATAGAATTAAGGTAGTATAGTATAAGTACTTTTATAAATAAAGCGCGGAGCTAATAGAAAGTAACTAGTACCTCCCTAGTTATTACTAGCTATCTTTTAGCTATATTAGTAAGTTAATTAGTAAGTAGGCTATAAATCTTAGAGTAGTTCTTAATGAATCTTCTATAGAACCCTATAAATCCTAGAAATTACTAAATCTCTTATATTATAATAAGTACTAGCTACTTAGCTATTACCTAAACCCTCTTATATTCTATAGTAACTCTATTTACTAAGACTATAAACCTAAGGAATTTAATCTCCTCCTAATAGAATTTATACTTATTAGGGTTTATATAGAGGCTATTAGCTTCTAACTAGGTAAGTACCTATCTTATAGCCTCTATATAGGAGTTTATATTATTAATAAAAATTAAGATATTATTTAAATATATAATATAAATAACGTTAACTAGGCCTATAAGTAACTTATTAATAAATATTAGAAAGGGCTAGAACCGATAGGAACTAGAAAGATAATAAATAACATAGCTCTACCTATAAATAGATAAGAATATTAAGAGTAAGCCTAAAAGATATATAGAATAATTTATAGATCTAATTAAAAGAAATACTCCCTATTAGGCGTAGATTTACTAAGAAATTACTAAAAAACGAGGTATAGGGTTATTAAGGTACTAATAGTAATAATAATAATACTATCCTCTCTGCTACGCTCCTCTCCGCTACGCTCCTCTCCTCTACGCTCTACTCTATAGTCTTCTTATAATAGGTCTATACGCTAAGGGAGTTTTTTAAAGGTTATATAGCTAAGTCTATCCTATCCTATTCTAATTATCCCCTCGAGACTCTTTATAATATTATAAAGAAAAGTTTTAAAAATCAAATAAACCTACTTTATAAAAATAGTAAATAAACTCTATTTATAGATCTAATCTATTAATAATATCTTCTAGGTAGGCGATCTTATTATTAAGAAGGTCCCTTAGGTTTAACTATCTTTTACTATAAGTTATATCTTAATAATAGCCTTACTACCTCTTCCTTTTTATTATACTCCTTATCCTATTCTAATCCTTAGTATAGCTAAAACTACCCGCCCTATTATACTAGGCGTAAGAAGTTATAATAATACGCTCCCTCGGGCGTATTCTACTCGATCTAATTCTACTAGTCGACCCTCTACTAGATATAGTCTATATAGCTATAGTTATACTTATTTAAAGGATTAAGCCTCTTAGGATATAATAGTATATCTATAAGTATAGTTCTTAGGCGTAGCTTAATAGTTATACTACGACTTAGTATCTATAAGACCTATAACTAAAGCTAATATCTAAGGTATTTAAGCTTATTATCTAGTATTTTAAATAAAGCAGACCTAGATAATACTAATAATCTATAAATAAGTTAAGGAATATCTACTATAGGAAATAGCGTAATATTATTATTATTTCTAAAGTCTACTATGTTATTATCTATAGGTAAAGGAGTAGGAGGGCGTAAAGGGAAGAAAGGTACTTTCTTAAAGTCTTCTTAGCTTAATAAGGTATCTTATAAAGCTATACTACTATTAATAGTTAAGTTATAGAACTCTATAGTAATTATAGATATATATTAAGTAACTAAGGGGATTTTAAAGTTAGAGATATCGCTTAAGGTTATACTACTAAAACGTAGAGATAGTAATCCTTCTTAAATCAGAGCTCTAGCCTATTTAATAGATTAGAGACTATATATAAATCTATCCCTCTATTAAACTAAATTAACTATATAGGTATTAATTAATAGGAGCTTTCGGAGTTATAGAGGGGCTCTTATCTTATAATACTATATATTAAGGTCCTATATAGCCTTAATAAAGCGCTAATTACTATTCTAGTCCTATATAGAGTTATAATAGAAGTAGTAGCTAGTTAACTAATCTATACAAATCGCAGCTTAGTAATAATTACTATAGTTTAATAGAAAGAAAGCCTTAGTAATATCCTAGAGATTCTTCGCCTCTTCTCTTTTAAGCTCTATAAAAGCCTTATTAATTTCTTTCTTAGGTTATTAGGCTAACTTATAGATTAGGGTATAGATATTACGAGGGTAGCCCTTAATTATAAATATAAAAAGGGCTATAACCTCTAAATTATCTAACTCCTCTTCTATTATTAGCTTCCCTTATATATTATAAAGGTCTAATAAATATTCTACCTAGGCTAAAGTTATAATAGATAACCCTCTATTATACTAGGTTATTAAGTAATTCGTAGATTCTTAGTTCTATTATATATACTATAGGACTACTAGTATAAGCTTATCTTTATTTAGTATAGGGTTCCCTTTAGGTCTTATAGTATTAAATCCTACTAAGGTATTAATAGGGCTAAATATAATATCTCTTAGGGTAGTAGGGGCTATATAGGGCGATATAAATAGTTTTATAGACCTAGGGTAGTTAAGATACTTTATAGAATTAGCTAGTTATTATAAGTTATAATCCCTCTTCTATTTCTTATAGTTATTCCTTCTTTCTATATTCTAGATATTTAGTTCTTTTAATAATCCTTCCTCTCTATCTAACTCTTTTAAATTAATAGGAATTATTAAACTAGTTTATAAATTAGTATTTATAAGTATTAGTAGGTTAATATCTATCCTATCTAGAGAGGAAACCTCTAGGTTTATAAATTAAGAGGTATACTTAGCTATCTAGTATTTAATATCTTCTTAAGCTATCCTTTTCTTAATATCTTTATCTCTTAATTTAAAGTATTAATTGCGCGGAATTCTCTCTATTCTTAGTTAGGTCTAGCTTCCTTTAGGAGGTATTTTATTAGTAAAAGCCTTTAATAAATAATTAATCTAAGCTTAATACCTTATCTTAATAGGCTACTTTAGAGGTACTAGGCCTCTAATATATATAAAGGACCTAAGCTAATTAATAAAGTAGAGACTAGAGGCCTATAGTAGAGGGTCTATATATCGAAGTTCTACTAGGTATAGTTATCTTATTAAAACTTCCTTAGCCTTTCGTCTTAATAAGAAGCTCCTAGTAATAAATATTAAAGTCTATAGTCTTCTTTTAGCTCCTCTCCTTAACTATTAATTATTATAGAACTAGTTTCTCCTATCTTATAAGTTAATTAGTAGACCTATAATAACTACCTTAGTAGACTTAGGTGCTTATAGATAAATAAGGAGTATATTAGGGGACTTAGCTTTAATTTAAGTAACTATAATATCCCTTATATCTCTATTTTTGAAATCGTCTTCTATACCTCTAACTATTTTATAGCGGAGTAGTTAGCTAGGCTTAGTAAGCCTTATAATATAGCGAGTAACTACTAAGATATCTTTAGTATATATTAGAGTTACTATATTAAGTATACTAATAGTATTAAATATACTAGCTATAACCTACTATAAATATAAGGGGTAAATTATCTCCTCTATTACTTCTAAGGTCTTATTCTAACGTTTAATAAGGATATATTTTAATACTACGTTAAAAGGGTCTATCTAACTAGGGATATTATTTATCCTAGGCGGAGGGGGCGTATTATATTTAATTAGCTAAGGCTAGTAACTAATCTTATTAGGAGGTCTAAAACCTAGGATATCTCTATTATTTTATCCTTATACCTAAAACCTACTTATACTTAGTTTATTAGGTATAGGTTCTATTAAAAGTCTAATTTTAAGGATAGGAAGGTTTAAGGATCTTAACTCCTAGATCTATATATCTAATGCTTTATTATTATAAAAGATAACTTTCTCTATAATAATATATTAGGGGAAAGGTTAATAAGGGGAAAGCGCGAGTAATTTATAAACTAAAGAGCTAAATAGAAGTAATATTTAAAGGAAAGGAGGAGCTATAGCGTAGTATCTAATATTATATAGTTAGTAGATAAATTAAGTTTAAAAGTAAATAATATATATAAAGGAGAGAGAGAAACTAGAAAGCTTAAAGGGTACGGAGTATATTTTTATATCTACTAATTACTTTAATAATATAGTAATTTATTAGTAGCTTATAGAAGGAATAATTAACTCTCCTCCCTTACCCTCCTTAGCTTTAATAATATAAAATAAACTTAGGATAAAAAACCTATAATAAATAGAATAGTAAATTAAGGTAGTTATATATAGGGAAAGAATAAAGGAAATAATAGTTAGTAGTAGCTATTAAAATAAGTAGCCTAGTTATAAATTAAATAAATATTCTCCTCTATCCTCTATTATTAACCTCTCCCCCTTCTAATAACTACTTTTAGCTAGCTATTTTAATCTTTATTTAACCCCTTTATACTTTCTCTCTTATATTTATAAATTATACCTTCTTATTATAGCTAACTACTACTTCCTTATCTTAGGCGTTAAAAATACTAATTAACTTTGCTCTTATTATCTCCTATCTATAGTAACCCTTTAGGTCCTTAGCTCTAATATCCCTATACTTAAAATAAAGAAAAATAATATACCTCTTTTTATCTAATACTCTAATAACTAACTTTAGGTATTCCTTCCCTTCTTTTTAATATCCCTATACCCTCTAGCTAATAATTATAATTCTTAAGTAGCTACGAGCTTTATTTAGCTCTAACTTAATATCCCTAGTAATAAATACTTAGAAGTAGCCTTTATACTATAGATATTCTCTAATAAGACTACTAAGGTAATAAGGCTAGCTTTCTAGAAGGCTTATCTTAGTAAATAAGACTTTAAATAAATATTTAGAGTAACTAAGGGGTCTAGAGAATTCTACTATTAAGTCTTTATCTATACTTTTACTACTTTCCTTACTAGCTCGTAGGAGATAAAGGTCTTTTAGCGCGTAGTAGCTATATATAGCTTATTTATTTAATCCTAAGGTAGTTATAATATAGTACCCTATATTTACTATAAAGAGCAGGCCTATATTACTAAAAACCCTGCGTTAGGTATTTATATCTATAAATTATACTTTAAGTACGTCTTAATACTAAGGACTCCTTATACTAACTACTTCTTCTATAAAACTTAAGAGAGTTACTTATATAATAATCTAAGTATCTATAAATACTATAGGTATAGAATTAAGCGTAATAATAAGGTAAGGAGGAGTAGAGAATTTAATAGTATTAAGGAGATCCTATAATCCTAAATTCTAATAGAGGCTATAGTTATAGCTATAGCTAAGTTTAACTTCTCGCTCCTTTATAATAAATACTATTAATAGGCCTAGGAATATTATCCTAAAGCTAGGTTTATATACTCTTATTACCCTTTTATAATAGAGCTAC
>JAVHLU010000297.1:0-70084 GCA_036785755.1 Colletotrichum ledebouriae | reverse complement strand
ATAAAGGGTATTATAATAATAATAGTAATAGTTATAAAGGTAGAAAACTATAACTATTTACGCTTCGCCTATACCTAATATAAATAACTTTACTTTATTATCTCTTTTATAAATAGGCTTATTAATAGGTTATTTATTAATATATTACTTTATATTTAGGTATTTTAAGGGATACTATATAGTTAGGCGCTTTTCTAGCTATAGCTATATCTAGGGGGGTATATCGTACTACTTTTAGTATTACCCGTTCCTAGTGTAATATATAACTAATATTAGCTCTAGAGCGACCTTTTTCTAGGGGTCGTTCCTCTAACTATAGTTATAAGCAACCACGTTATAGCTACTCTCGTTATAATAGATCAAGCTCTTTAGTAACTATAAATATGGCCCTATAGGACGTTTCTCAACACTAATATTGCGTGAGAATACTACGCGTAGTTGACGTAATTCCCTAACCAAAACTGCGTTGACCGTTGTTATTTTGTCGTGATTCGACCTCCGAAGTATGAGCAAAGCGGCGAGCCCCCGTTCGCTGGGAGTCGAGGGTCGATTTCCCTTGAACTCCGTTCTGGGCAATGGCTGAGGCGTTGATTGCGCGATTTAGGGCACAATGACGCCGGGCACGTCCTACACGTGAATGTAGTCACTGAGTTCGCAACACGCATTACCTCACGGAGGCGTCTGATGGCTTGCACGTGTCAGTAGCTCCTGCTCGGCCACGATCATCGTATCCAGAATCTTATGAGAGAGTTTCTGAGGCACCGCTCTTCACTTCAAGCTGATATGGTGAATGCTAGCCAAGCCTTTATTCTGCTGTTGCTCAGCTTCCCGCCCAGACCGGAAGCCAAACATATAAACAGAATGATCGATTCGGAAGAGGATGCAGAGTACTCAAGAGCTCGTATTCAGAATACCTATCAGGTACAGTATGTGGTTGTGCCACCTCAATGGCTGTGTTCGCAGAGTTGCGGCGTCCAACGATGCGAGAACCTTGATTCCTGATGGCAGCATTTCGGCAAGAAACCTGATGTTGAGGAACTCTGCTTCAACCTGACAAAACGAAGTTGCATAATGATATGGAATTATGCAAACATTTCACGTGCGTTAGACTCTGTCAATGCCATGAGACAAGACTGCATACGTACGTAATATTGCGGTACACTCCACCCCGAGTTTCTCGCGATTGTAATGAAAACGCGGGACTCTACCACCATCCAGCAAACCTCTTGCATAGTTTTGAGTGGCGAGAGACAACAATCCAGTATTCTCACGAAGATTCTCAATCCATAGCTATCTTCTCGTTCATATCTACCTCTATGCGACCGATCCATCCGCACAAAACGCTCGCAGTGGGAATCTTCTCCGCAGGGTTCAAGCAGCGCCTAGGCTTCGCTGCCCTATGATTCGGAAACACGAAACTCACAATCCCAGTCAACGCCGTGGCTTTCAAGAGAATGTGGGAATAGCAATATTGAAATTCGGCATGATATTTTCGTATATCATGCCGTCGAGAACGCCATCATGCAATACATCATGATCACAACAACCAGTCCAACGCCTCGCCTAAACCATCCTTCCAGGTTGGATATCCCAACACCAAAATCACTCCGTTAGGATGGTCGACTACGCATCTATATAATGAGCCAGAGGAGGCGATAGATACTACCTTCACTTCCACTTCCATCCTCATCCTCCTCTGAAACACTCGTTTGATCCAAATTCCACTGTCCTCCCGCCAAGATGAAGCAAGCCTTCGTCCTGCCAGGCCTCCTGGCAACCGTCCTCTCGGCCGCGGTGCCCTCTGACCTGGTCCCCGAGTTCACCGACGAACCCTTCACCCTCGCCCAGCTCTCCGTCGAGGCCCACTCCAACGTCGCGGACGGCCCCGTCCAGAGCGCCGCCGACCTGGAGCTCTTCCTCAACAGCACCGACGCCTCCCACTCCTTCTCCGTCAACACCGACGGCGAGACCGCCTGGCTCAAGATCCAGAACGAGATCAGGGCCGAGCTCGGAGAGGAGCCCCTCTCGTCGGACGCCCTCCACAAGTGGGCTGGCTATCACTTCAGCACCGCCGAGGCCCAAAGCCTCCCGCCGATCCAGTCGGGCCCCGCGAGGCCTTCGTGGTGGCCCAACCAGGGCCCTTCCCCGGACTTCCACAGCGGCATCAAGCCCGCGGCCATCTGCGAGTATCTCCGCGGTGCCTCGTGGAAGGTCAACGACCTGCGCCGACCGATCGAGCAGTTTCAAATCGAGAATGTCCCTTGGTTGATCTGGAACAAGGGTCCCTACTTCGTGAGCTTTTCCCCATGTGGAAAAAAGAAGGAAAACAAGTGAGAGTCAACCGTTTTCTGACAGCGAAACAGTACGTCATTGAGGGTTTCCGCGAGATCGAATGGGTTCTCTTGAGGATCGCCTACGCCCTCAAGGATGCCTCCGTCTTCACCTTTGAGGAGCAGCGCGAGATCATCCGCTGCCACTACGAGGTAAACTTCAAGCTCGCCTTTCGAACGCTCAAACCCCAGTCAAACTAACACGCGCGACACCCCAGTTCTCCGGTTTCGAGAAGCAATTGACCCGTCTGACACCCTGGCTCCCTCAACCGACCATTCTCAACAAGCCCGATCCTGCGAGGGGCTTTCAACGCCGCCAGGACATCGTTGAAGAAACTCCGGGAACCCAGGCCGCCACCCCCGTGGCCACCGCAGCCCCCACCGCCGCTACCGCCCCTGTTCCCACCCGCGTTCCCGTCGTCGTCCGTCCGCGTCCGATCCCGTGGGTCAACCGCTTCGGCTTCAAGCCCCTCCTCAGGCTGCTGAGTTGGAAGTGGGGCCTCTCCTTCGGCCAGCATTACGCCAACGCTCGCATTGTGCGCGCTCTTAAGAACCTTGAATACGCCTTCAATGTAACGTCGCTCTTGGCTGAGATGGTGATTGTACGCTGACATGCTCGATAGGCTTACGCCAACCAAATGAAGGCCCAATTCAGAAACGAGGATACCTACGACTACTTCAATAAAGACATCGAGTATGGTGAATACAACAAGCTCTTCCGTACCCTCGAGGAGCTCTACGGCTCCAAACTTCCCAACGCTCTCGAACCTTACTGAGGTAGTATTTGAGCTTTCTGTTCCAAAGGCCAGTCGAGAACGGATGGAACGAAACGTATTGAGCACTTTCAGTGGCTGTGATGATGAGCTAGAACTGCTATGGAAGATGGCACAGACTCAGACCGCAATTTAATATTAGTTTGCCCCTCTCATCATAAAAGTCGACCGACTTTGCACCCCAAACAACTTTTAATGTGCAGGCCGTGGAAAAGCCCGACGAAACGAAACCCGGCGACTAGGTTCCATGGAATAACATATGAAAAGAGTTTGGCGGCTTGACCAGTTTTATTCCATTGTTTTCATGCCGTTACTTGAATAGTGCTCAACCAAAGCGCCTAAAACCAGAATGCGACCCCGATCTAAGCGCTTTCCCAGCAATGCAGAAGCTCTAATGTAATGCAATGGTCAAGATGCGGTGGATCATGGGTGAGTGATGATATCGTCATGCGGCAGAACCACCACTCCGGTTCTGCCCCACGAGCCCAGCCATTTCCAGCAGGGCGCGGTCCGCCTCGATATCGCCCGTCCCGAGGTTAATCTTCCGTCGAGCCTCTGCCTCGCGCGCTTCCCAGGCCCATCTCTCGGCTTGTACCTTTGCCTCTTCATCCCCGCCGCAGCCCCAGACCTCAAGGCTCTCGATTTGAAATCTGTCTTGGAAGTCAAACTTGCGGGTCACGCTGGTCTGGAACGCGCCCCCGCCGGCCGTCCAGTCATGTGTGAACACGCCATACTCGAACGAATCGTCAAGCAAGAGTGAAACTGAGCCGAGAGATATGATTGTGTTTCGTCGATGAGCTTGTGTCCGTCGAGGGTGAGGGCATCCCACGCCTAGCATAGGTCGATTGTGCGGCGGCTTTGTGAAAGAGATGTAGTCTGAGTTGTATTTTGAGGCAGGAAACACGTCGTGAACGGGTTCTAGCTGGAAGAGTACGGTGTCTCTTTCGCCGAAGCATTCCTTGGTTGTATGCTTCCAAGATGGGCTGATGTAGACGCCAAAAGTGAGGCGCTCACCCTTGCTACCGTGCGGGAAGCGGCGCGGCGGGATTGAAGACGCAAAGGTTGCTTCCTGGCCACCCTGAGGGTCGTCATCGACGCGGCTGCCGCGAACAAGAAGTATAGTTGGAGCTCTCCAGTTAAATACCTTGCTTTCGAAACTACCCATCGAGAAGCCCGCGTCACTGCCCGAGTAAAGTAGTCTGAGCCGGCGGAAGAGGTCCGATCCGGGAAGGAAGAACGACAATTGGGAGAGCACATTCAAGTTGAGAATATCAGAAGTATCTTGCAATAATGGCTGACCGACGCCCTCGAGAGGTTTCTCAGTGGCTGGGTCGTCGCCTTTGTGTTTGGTGAAATCCAGATTCTTGGAAAACAGGAAATGCTCGAACAATGCACTGAAGCCGTTGAAGAGGTAAGGAAAGCAAACGGGTATAACGCGATTGAACTGGCTGAACTTGATGCCTGGTGCTTTTTCGACATTCAAGAAGGCGGCCAGGATGTTTTCGGCGGTAACCCGAAGACTCTCAAGTTCATCGCCTACAACTCGGGTCGCGTACATGGATAGCCTCTCCTGCGGACTAAGAGGGGCTATCAAAATGAGCAACATTAGGAGCTTGCGGAAGTTATCTGCTGGTATCATGGCGCCGTGGACTGTGGGAGCGTCTCCCTGCTGGACAGCGTCGTTGATATCGAGCAGCTCGAAAGCTGCAATTTGAAGGTCGTCATCTTCGTCGTCCTCGTCCTCGGCGGGCTCGTCCACAGCAAAGCCAGTTACTTTGCTTCGGGCTGCCGCGTCCTTAGCGGTGTTCTGGGCACTTTCCTGCGTTTCCGCATTCGAGACTTCGAGAGCGGCTACGGAAGCTTTTCTATCATGAACCGCAAGGCTCTTGAACAGAAGCTTGGCCCGGTCGCGCGCCCCCTTAGCCAGGACCCGCTTATATCTAGCCGTCATGACAACGACGACCATGATCATCTGCTCAAGACCGAGAACAGCGGGAGCATCCTGGAGGAACGGGAAAGCGCCGATGTAAGACACCATCTGAAATATGACCGGGGAGACATGGAGGATGTCGGGTATCTCGAGGAAGCGAGCGATCGTGTCTTCTTTCAGGTAGCGAATGTCTCCCTGTGTATCGGCCAAGCTTTTGAAGACATCCTTGAAGGAGTACAACTCGATGTTGTTGAAGCATTTCTCGGCGAAGCGGCTGGCCTGTTGACATCGTCATTAGCAAAGGTTTGGCCCGAAGAACGCCTCATAGGGAGGTGGCCTCAAGAATAAGAACTGCTTACCAGTTCATGAGCGAGCTCCTCGTGCGTCATCTGCCTCGGGGTCTCGCCGGATAGTGCCTGACCCATGGTGAGTTTTGTGAGTTGGAAACAAGAAGCATCGGTGGAGGGTTATCGAGCAATGCAATGGGGCCGCGAAGCAGTCGTCGACAGCCATGGCTTTGTTTCCGGAGAGGTAGAGGACTGTTCAATGGAAGGCGGGACTGCGGTAGCAGTTTGCCTAAACCCGGGCAATTATTGCATAATGAAGCGCCCAGCTCTGCACAGGTGTCAGATCAGGCCTATCCCAGGCGCTGGGCGCGTCATGTCTTGCGGGTGACAAGCTGGAGTTCCAGGGGGGGGGCCCAAGCCAATGCCGGCAACTGGAAGCAGTGCCCCGCAACATCACTGGCCCGAGCTCCCCTGCCCCTCCATCGCAGCTTATGTACGCCGAGGGCTTGAAACATTGGTGCCTTGGCCCCAGGGTTGGGAATTAGTCACGATTTTAGTCAATTAGTCAAAAGACCCTACTTTTTTTTAAAAAATATATATATATTAAATACAAAGATAAGATAGATAAAATAAATATATAACTATATAATTTAATAGTTAGATATAATATATATAGCTTTTAATTCTTAAATTTATTATACTTATAATATATAAATTATAATTAGTTAAATTAGTCTTAAATTTTTCTTAAAAGTGACTAGAAAGTAACTAATCTACTTAATAATTAGAGTAAAAAGCTATATATTACTAATATAAATCTCGTAAAGATAAATAATATATATAACTACTATTAGTATTTAGTAAAATATATTTTATAATTTTAACTATATCTTCTATATAGTGACTAAAGCTTTGACTAATTTGAATAATTTTTCGACTAAACCTGACTAATTCCTAACCCTGTCTGTACCCTAGAAAGTATATGTGATGATCTCCCGAACATCTTTCTCGGGGTGAGGTGGGATCATGAAGTCCTCAGACCACTTGACCATGGCAAAGATATTGGTTTTAGTCATAACCACGGCCAGTTTTTCCTTGACTCGTTCTAATTCTTCGACTGCATGCCAAGTAATTTTGCGTCCTGCACCATGGAAAACCTATGGAATCGTTCCCGTCAATGGATATCGAACGATCAATCCAGCCCAAATGCGCCTATTATTTCCCTTTGCTTTATATACGACGGAGCGGAGTCCTCATTGAGGCGAGGTCGTCCGCCCAGATGCCAATGCCATGCCAATACTATACAATGCAGCCGCCAATCGGTAAAATACGCCATCCTCGTTGTTCATTTCTTGGAGTCCTCTGACGAGCCGTCCGAGGGCTTCCGTCCGTAAAGTTCGCCAATAACACCTAGTGAGCTCTTCGGGTTTTCCTGTTTGTCCCTCTTCTCCTCAGCGGGCGCATCGGTTACGGCGCCCTCACCAGGCTTGCTCCATCCCGACAACCCGATCGCACCGAGGACGCCGCCGCCAGAGTTCTTCTTCTCCTCGCCCGCAACTAATTCCGCATTGCGAGCCTCAGCCTTTGCCCTGCGCTCCTGCATCAAACTCTTCAAAGCCTTCTCTTCCTCGTCACGGGCCTCCAGCTCGCGGATCCAGCGCTGTCTCTTCTCCTCGGCATCCTTTTCGGCCCTGATCTTACGGAGCTCGGCGGTACGCTCGCGGTCTTTGTTGTAGTACATGCTGCCGGCGACCATGGCGAGAACAGTGAAACCCTGTGCGGCGACACGGGCGCGGAACATCTTGTTGGCTTGGACGGCATCGCCGCGACGGGTGGCGCGCCAGGCGGCGTAGAAGGCGTAGACAGTGAGACCGCATCCTGCGATGTATCAGAGAGACCGTGGAGAGTGATTTTAAAGAAGTAGACATACCGAAAGGAACGAGAGGCTCCTCCTTGATCTTGCGGAAAATCTTGTGCAGAACACGCTCATCATAGAATTCGCTGGAGACAAAAACATTGTTAGCAAGCCGTGCGTTGAGAGGCAGCTGCATGTCGCGCGCAACCTACTTGTTCTCGTCGAACGACGACGGCATCTGCCGATCGAGAACTAGGAATTTGTCGTCGCCGGGCATGTTTTCGAGATTACGATTGGGAGTTCAATTGAGTTGGCCGGGGTGGTGGTGGGTAGGAATTCGCCGTGGTCGAGGAGGCACCGCAATCATGCGACTTGTATGGACGAATTTCGATGATGAAATGGACTCTAGGGCCCTCTGATTTTCGGAATCCCGGTGCTTCGGAGGACTGCTTACGTACAACAGACCTCTCCAAATCGCCGCAAACACGTTATCTAATCAGCTCCAATAACCTCAGGCGGCCCCACCATGATTGAAGTCACTATGGAACTCCAGCAATTCAGCAATCGAACCTTGAATTTGTCGTTGCAGCTTGAACTCAAGACGGAGACTTTCAATCACTGCCATCTGGTCTTTGTTTCTACACAACACCAGGAGGCATTGTTCAGCCGAGTAGGCGAAGGTACTCAAGACTTCGTCTATAAGCCTAGCGAAGCTATCTTACTCCAAACAATCACAGTCTTCACTTACAATTGGAGAGGTTGGAACAAAGTCAATTTGATTTAGTCCCCAGAGCGATGTCGCCCTCACTTCCAGCAGAACGGCAGCCGTTCTGCTGGTATTGCAGCGGGACCGGGGTGCTCTGGCCAATCCCCACGTCGCTAATAGCGCAGCTCACCGCAAAAACCGTTCGATATCTACCCCGCGACACTGAATTGTCCTCCGATTGTGCCCCGTCAAAAACAAATTTCCAGTATAATTCTGGGGTGGCTCTCGGTGACTCTTCGCCAGCCATTACCTCAATCCATGCCGGCCACCTTCCTCCCCTTTCCTGACTCAACTCGTCCCCTCGTTTTCTCTTTAATATTCCCCTAGTCATGTCCGGCTTAACAGAATCTCCCGTCGTCGCCGTTATGACAAACGGCACCCTCAACGGCGTTAATGGCGACCACCCCCCGCGCCCTCGCACCCCGCGGCCAAACGGCATGTCCTTGACCGAGTACAGCGCCAACCCGTCCACACCCCCCGAGGAGAAGCGCAACCGCATCAAGACTACCGTACCGGAAGACTTCCTGCTTCCTGATGGGAACCCGGACGTGAGAGAACCCGACTCGTCACCCAATGGCAGAAGACCGAAACGCTGACACTGTTGGTTATGGCTAGTACCTCCGACTGATCGCCGCCGCAACCTCCCGCGTATACGAGGCCTGCAAGGTCACACCGCTCCAGCCCGCCGTCAACCTCTCGAATCGCCTCGAATGCAATGTCCTGCTCAAGCGCGAGGATCAGCAGCCCGTCTTCAGCTTCAAGCTGCGCGGCGCCTACAACAAGATGGCCCACCTCGACCCTGCAGTCAGCTGGAAGGGCGTCGTCTGCTGCTCCGCCGGTAACCACGCCCAAGGCGTCGCCTACTCAGCCCGCAAGCTCAAGATTCCTGCCACCATCGTGATGCCCGAGGCCACCCCCAGTATCAAACATCTCAACGTTGCCAGACTAGGCGGCCACGTCGTGCTCCACGGCGCCGACTTCGACGCGGCCAAGGAAGAATGCTCCCGCCGCGCCACCCAGGATGGCCTCATCAACATCCCCCCATTCGACGATCCGTATGTCATTGCAGGCCAGGGAACCATTGGCATGGAACTCTTCGGCCAGATCAACATGTCTAAGCTAGATGCCATCTTCTGCTGCGTCGGCGGCGGCGGCCTGATCTCCGGCATCGGCGTGTACGTCAAGCGCATGGCGCCGCACGTCAAGATCATCGGCGTGGAAACATACGATGCCAACGCCTTGGTGCAGTCCCTGGCCAAGGGCGAACGCGTTCTTCTCAAGGACGTGGGACTCTTCGCCGACGGTGCTGCGGTCAAGACAGTGGGCGAGGAGACGTTCCGTCTTTGCAAGGACGTTGTCGACGAGGTTGTTCAGGTAACGACTGACGAGGTCTGCGCCGCCATCAAGGACATGTACGACGACACCCGCGCGGGCCTCGAGCCCGCTGGCGCTCTCTCTATTGCTGGCTTGAAGAAGTACGTTGCGCAGAACCCAAGCGACCGCAAGAGGAACATGGTCGCCGTTACCTCCGGTGCCAACATGAACTTCGACCGCCTTCGTTTCGTTGCCGAGCGCGCTACACTGGGCGAGGGCAAGGAGGCGTTGTTGGCCGTCAGCATTCCCGAGAGGCCTGGCGCTTTCGCCAATCTCATCAACACCATCCTGCCGCACTCCGTCACCGAGTTTTCCTACCGCTACGCCACGGACGAAGTTGCAAACGTTCTCATCGGTATCTCCCTGACGGCGCCCGCGTCGCAGAGGACCCAGGAGCTTCAGACCCTCCTTCAGCGCCTCCGGGCCGACGACATGGCTGTGACAGATCTTTCTGGCGACGAACTCGCCAAGAGCCACATCCGTTACCTGGTCGGCGGACGCTCAAACGTCGCAAACGAGCGTCTCTACATGTTCAACTTCCCCGAGCGTCCCGGTGCCTTGGAGAAGTTCCTCCGTACTCTGCGACCAAAGTTCAACATCAGCCTATTCAACTACAGAAACTACGGGGGCGACGTGGCCAAGGTCCTTGCGGGCATCGTCTGCCCCGACGAAGAGGTCGAGGATCTTGAGACGTTCTTGACCGAGATTGGTTATCCCTGGGAGGACTGCAGTCAATCAGGAGTTTTCAAGACTTTCCTCCGCAGCTGAGAAAGTCCGTGGTCGGAAAAGTATTGTGAAATTCGGGGACATGTTCATAGAGTCTGCATCTGGTGATATCTCAGTACGGCGTTGGGGGTTCTGAATCAATTGGGCAGAGTTTCAAACGGTAGATAGGTTGACTTTGAGGTCCATCAAAGGGGATTATAGAGAAAAGCAAAGAAAGATGAGTGATGCTATTCAGTCGAAACGCGGTTACCGCTGAGCAGGAGGCATTCCACTTAGAACAACCTGGAACTTCATGTGACCAGCCAATTGTACGTATGAGATGATCCAGAAACGCAAAAATCAGTCCTAGTAGAACCTATGCTATATAGATTGCCAGCAGAGCAATGCCAGTCTAAAATACAGCAGTGCAGTCACGACCTAAAAGATCATCGAAATCCTCGTTCGCAACCTTTTTTCGTCCGATGTCGCATGCCCCGATAAGCACCCCCGAATCGCGATAAGCGCACGGACAATCAGCCACGTGACGGAGCCAAGACCGCGAAAATGCTCCCACCGCAGTGAAGGCATCAAGGGCCATCCGAGCTCGTCGCCGCCATCGCGAAGCACGATTTTCCACAAGGACCGACCGTTCCCCGCGGTGCACAATCTCCTTGACACCGCTTTATCGCCTCCGTCGACTCGTGACGATTACCCCCCCAAGCCCAGATCCGATCGACTCTCCACCGGAACAACTCCAAGGGGAAAAGAGTAAAAAATGGCTTCCCTCGCCGCCTCTTTCCGGGCGCTTTCTCTCACAACCGCCCGCGCGGCCGTCCGCCCCCAATGCTGCTCGCAAAAGATTGCCGTGCGCGCCATGTCGACGGCTGTCATGACGAGGCAGCCGATTATCAAGAGCGAGGCTCTATTTGCCGGCAAGAGCAGTGCCGCCGTTGGTAACGCGATCGTGCAGCAGACGAGGGGGATGAAGGTGCACAGCTCCGTCAAGAAGAGGTGTGAGCACTGCAAGGTGAGTTTTCTTCTCTTACAGGTGTAGAGCTGGACATAACGTGGGGCCGAGGGAACATAAGGTCGGGCAACGGGGTTTGGGGATAGAATAGCGTATGCGAGGGTGGCATGCGGATAGAGCACGAGGGGACGATTCACAGCAAGTGATCTTGATGGTACATCTGGTGCTAACGGAATGCGCTTGACAGATCGTCCGTCGCAAGGCTGGCAAGCGTCACAACGGATACCTCTACGTCATCTGCAAGGCAAACCCCAGGCACAAGCAGCGCCAGTCTTAAATCGATGGTTTGAAGGCAAGGCGAGATTCATTAAGTTGGGCCAGGTGCCTGGATACGTGTACATTACGAAGAAGATGAGGCCAGAGGTGAAATTTGTGGACCATAGACAGAGATGAGATGATACCCTCACACAGGGAACGGCTGATTCACCAAATGTTGCGAGGAAGAGAGAAGGGAAGCAAACTCCCGGCCAGAAATGTCTGCGGCATCGAAAACAGTCGGGCAGCATGATTCCAAAGGCGTTGTATTATACAGTTGATATACAAATCACCCTACATCCCGTCAATGTACCGCTCAATGCCTTGGAACTCTGTCTTGCCCGTAGAAATGAGGTAGCGGATATGGCCCTGGTCTTGAGGTCAGTTGCGCTTCGAAAGTTGTGCGTGTACGCTATGGGTAAAGAGGCATACAATGTCCGTCACATCTCGGTGACGCTCGAATTCGTCGCGAGCATGACGGCGAGATTCTGCGCGGGTAGTCGGGTCTTCAATCTTTCGAGTACCGCGGATGATCTCGCGGTAGAGGGAGAGAGCACGAGATCGCTGGAGGAACTGCGAGGAATTTGATGAGCATTACCGTCCCTCTTCACGACGATTCCGCAAGGATCACCAGATTTTGATGTTGAAGTGAGTGAAAGTACATACATGATCTAGACTCAGCGTCGTCCCGAGGCGCGACCTGGCCGGGCTAGTGGAGTAGCTGCGGGCAAAGGACCACAGAGGGGTGAAGGGGGGCATCGGGGCCGAGTTGATCAAAGCGACTACATCTGAAGTCCGCGAGTGATGCAACTGATATCTCTCTGAGCTTTCGCGGTTCACAGTGAGAGGTGAGGCTGGTGTGGAAACTTTTTGGGTGGGTGAGGTGGACGGGGAAACTTCGGTGGTCCGTCCTGGGCTACGGAAAGGCCTTGCGTGGGGTAAGTAGACGCCCAGAAGAATTACACCATGCAAGTTGATAACCTTGAGTGACAAAATTGGAGTCGGGATTAATTTTCCCTGTTCACTTTGCGATCAACATCTTCTGCATTCTCGAGTGATCGTTGTTCAAAATGCCACCTGGAAAACGACGTAGGGCGCCGACGAATCCCATCGAAGCAGCGAACCGCAAAACCGACGAGGAGTTCATCAGGGATCATCTGCAGCCAAGGTTCGTCACTCGTCATGGCGGGATACTCACTTACACCTCAAATCACGGGACCAAAAGGCTCACTGGAAAAAAACCAACACAGCGCAGATTGGTCATCTTGGACGCATCCGACTACCCAGAAAACATACTCGCTCTCCCTGAAATCCCCGGCGAAACTCTCGACGGATGAGATGCAGGCGTGCTTCGACCTCGTCGAGTACACCAGCGGGACCGACTATCGCGCTTCGGCGGGTGGGTGGAAACCAGCGCAGAAGATCAAGGAGATGAGGAGTCCGGAGCTACGGTACATCCTTGTCAAGGAAGCATCGACGTCTGAAGGCGAGAAGAAAGACCAGGGGGGGACGATATGTGGCTTCACGAGCCTGATGCCCACCTTCGAAGAGGGCGAGCCGGTGGTTTATTGCTACGAGATTCATCTGTTGGAGGAGTTAAGAGGGTAAGTCCACGATGCTCGCAATCGACGGCCTGGCATTCGGGTTTCGAGGCATTCCTTTCCGCTCACATCGGCCGAGAGTCCGGCACTCGCGTGCAATGGCTTGAGATTGTGGTTATGGGAATTTTTGCTGACGCTGGCACAGCACGGGGATGGGGCGCCAGTTGATGGATTACCTCGTCGCCGTGGCGGAGAGCATCCCCATCGCCGAAAAGGTGATGCTGACATGCTTCATCGCCAACACTGCGGCGCGCGGGTTCTATGAGAAACTTGGGTTTGAGAAGGACCCGATTTCGCCAGGAGAGAGGAAACTGAGGTTCGGTAAGGTGTTTGTGCCGGATTATGTTATTATGAGTCGACGGGTCCGCGAGAAGGCGGAGGTCGGGATGAATAGGTTGAAGAACGACAAATGATGCATCATGATAATTCAATTTTTGCTGGATGGGATGATACCATATAGATATATAGCCGTCGTTGGAAGACGATACCAATAAATGGAGTTCGAATGAGAGAACAGGATCTTGCAGCTGAGGTGAGGCTGAGCTTGAGGACACCCTTTGGCGGGTTTAAGCTCAAATTGGCCAGCGTCACCGCTGTCGGAAGTTTTTGTTCGTCGGTACTCCTGGGTCTTGCAGGCCCTGCGACAGGGGCCACAGGGAGAAGCTCGCACTAAAACTCAAGGTGAGTTCACAGCTGAACATTCCCCCTCGACGAATATCGTTCCTCACCTGTCACGTCTCTCTGCTTGGCGGCAACGATCACCGTAAGCCCGACTTCCTGACCGCTGGAGCTATGGCGAATTGAGTAATGAATACCGGGAATCATTGAAAGACACTTCAGGACAAGACGGCAACGGCAAACAGCACAGAGCTGGATTCCATCGAAGGCCGCTCATCTCATCTCCAACACATACCAGCTCATCGCACACCACCCAGCAAATGAGAAGAGGAACAAGGCCCCCCTGCATCAGCAGCTGCAACACTGCCCACTAAGCTCAGCCTTAGGACGCCATCGCAGCGTTAGCGTGCATGTCCGGTGCTTGGTCTGACTGCCGCCTTCACGTCTTCGATAAGTCTTCGTCCCAATCATCATATCGGACAAGCAAGCCACAGGGGCTCGCTCGACAGCCCGACCGTGCGGAATGCCTCTGACAATCTATAACTTCCTCGTGTTCGCAGTAATCATGCACTGCCTACAACGCCTCTTATCCCAGCACGAGAAAGCAAAGGATTCAGGCATCAACGAGTGTCAAGATGAGAAGGGGCAGGCAAGACACGGCTCGTTTTTCCCCACCGAGAGCTGGTCTCTTCATACGCCCCTCGACGTTGCCTAACGGCCTAGCGCGGGCCCGGGGTCGAGGCAAAGTTGCTGAAGCTTTCTGTTCGTTCCTCTCAGCTGAGTTGCCGTGGGTCTCAGAAGGACAATGAACGGTCGGTTTTGATATTCTTGTGACGCCCCACTTCAGCTTAAACCCATTCCGGTCCATTTCTCGAGAAGAGCTGTTGCCCAGCTGTTATTAACCCCTCTGCATCCGTTCGCTTCAGCCTTCCTGGCGGTTCCTAGTTTCTTTTCATTTCAAACGCGTGGTCCAGTTTCCGTGTCTTGTTCCCCTTCCCTCCCTGGCTTCCGCCGTATATCAAACGCCGTCTCCCTCCCCTCGTAGACCTGTTCTCGAATCCGTCTTCGCACATCCCTCTCCTTGTCATCCGCCCCTTTGGAATTCGGTGTCTCTGATTGGTACTTCATATCGACGTTAGAAACCGTTCTCAACCCTCATCATGCATTACCAGCAGCAGCAGCAGCAACAGCAGCAGCAGCAAGAGCAGCACCAGCAGCATCAGCAGCACCAGTACGCTGGCCAACAGCAAGTGCCGATCCAGCAGGAGTACACTCAAGGCGCCAACGTGCAGAATCAAGAATGGCAATCCGGAATCTGTAGCTGCGGCCCATGCGATACCTGTCTGCTCGGCACGTTCCTGCCATGCCTGCGTACGTCACAAAAACCCTCTTCCATGCTCCCCTCTCCCCCTCCACCATGACACACTCACTAACATGAGCCCCCTTCCTCCTTTTCAGTTCTTGGAAAGACGTCGGAGCGCATGCGCGACCCCACGATGCAAACGTACGAGGCCGTCAACACCGACTGTCTCCTCATGTGCGGCATCACCTGGTTCACGGGCTGCGGCTGCATCTACGCCATGATGAAGCGCGGCGAGATCCGCGAGCGCTTTGGCATCAAGGGTTCTGGTATGAGCGATTGCTGCGTCAGCTACTGGTGCGGTTGCTGCGCTCTCATCCAGCAGGACAAGGAAGTCCAGGCTCGTCTGTCCACGGGGCCGATTATTCAGGGATACCAGCCGCAGAAGGAGGGCATGCACATGCCGCAGCACAACTGAGGCGGTAAAGCTAATGGGTTCTGGAGTCTTTGATCCTCGATGCGAGGAAATGTTCCTTTGGTTTTGTCTGGTTATGGATACGGTATACCCAGGGGTTGGGCTTGAAAAATGACTACCGCGGTACCGAGTCGTTGCTCGTATATGTTTGGGCGTGGGCGAATTTCTATCACCTGATTGCTCACACTGAGCTTAATGACTGGTTTCCAGTATACAATGGGTTGACAGTGATTCACTGCAGATGCTGAGAGGGCAATTCACCTTTTCGCGGTCATCTGCCGCAACCCAAACCACCGTTGATCACGGCCGTTTCGCACAATTGACTTTTTCATGACTCTCACCATCGAAGAGGACTTTTTCTACGGCACATGGTTGACAGCTTCCCTTCTTTTCTCATGGTGTCAAATCCAAGCACCATGGCCGATCCGATCGCTCACGATGTTCCAGGCGGCACTGCCACCGTCGCTCTTGCCTCCAAAGGACCCAACACCTGCGGCTACGTACGATTTCCCGTCACCACGTTGAGGTTCGTCGCTTTACTTCTGGAATGATTTCTCCTTGTGGTCTCATTGACTTCCAGGTTTCCCATGATTGAACGCCCTTGGACTTGTACAAAGCCAGAAGAAACATGCACCTCGTCGGGCTCTTACGCAGGCTGCAAGTCGCCCGTGCCGACCAAGTGCTTCGGCTCCTCTCTTGAATCGAATATAATCGCTTATGAATGTGCCGACGACCAACTTTGCTGGTAGGTATGTCGAGACATACAGAAACACAATTGCATTCTGACACCTCACAAAAAGCAGATGGAGACCTAATACAGCGTGCTACACATGGCTATCGACGGAAGACTCCTCGACATTCACCCTGTACGAATGTCGGTCTACCCAAGGAGTCGGGACCCTCCTGGCCACGCCAATTGGAAATACAGTCCTGCCGACAGCGACCAGCTCACTTGACTCGACCAGTACAAAGACCAGAGGCTCCCAAAGTCCCTCTCGCACGGCGCTCATCACCTCATCGACGGCCACGCAGGACTACAAGGAATTTGAGGACAAGACCCCTCCGGGCGCCGTGGCAGCCAGCATCGCCGGCGCGCTCGCGTTTCTCGGTCTCCTAGGGGGTGCTGTGGTGTATTTATGGATTTGGAACAAGAAGAAAAAGAAGCGGCAGGGCACGCTTCCTCGAAGGGGTAGCATGGCAATATCTGGGCCGTACATGATCAGCGGTGCGCCCCCGAAGGTTCCTCCACCTCCCAGGGCATATGAGATGCAGAGGTTTGATGAGCATCGGAATACTTCCTCGGTCTACAGCACGGAAGGTGCTGATGGAAGAGTATCTGAGGGGGTCTGGCCGGTTGAGAGCGTGGTTACTCCTCGAGGTGAGGCTCCTCAGCGGCCTCGGAGGAGTGGAGATTTCGGAGGCGGTGCATGGATTTGATGGTTTCCGACGGGGTTTGGGGACTATCATGCTAGTTATCATAATAGATCGCGAAAGGGGAATCACCACAGACAGTCCCAGGCCTAACTCCATTCGTCGCGGGAATTCCAAGGGGCATAACCAGTTCGGCAACGCAATAATATACCATAATATGTCTCAACTGAGCGCTTCACACTTCTTACGGTATAAGCTTAAGAATGTCTGAGGTCGCAGTAAACACGTTCGTTTGACGGGTTGCAGCAACTAGACGACGCAAGTGAACAAACCACGGTGTGGGGGTGAAAAGCGGTTTGTCTGCTCGGGCTGTGAGTCACATTCAGGAGATAGGCTGAGATCGATCATCCGGAGTCGTCGGTCGTGTCTTTGGATGAATTCGTAGTGTCGGATAGCGAAGAATGAGATGAACGTCTGCGGTGCGGCGGTTCCGGCGCGTCGGGTAGTCATGTGTCAGTGAGTGCGGAGGGAATGTCCTTGCAGCGTGGGTGAGATGGCTCCCTGCATGGGCCTGCCCGGCTACTCTTCCCGGAACGTGGATCTGGTGATTTGGCCAACATGGATAGTGACTCTTCATCAATGTGTGATATGTTATTACACACCAAAGAAGAATGAAAGGAAGCAAAAGAAAAAGTGAAAAAAAAAACCTTTGAAATGATTTCCGCGCCAGAAATATACAGAGAGGACTGAGTGTCCATGTATGCTGAGTTGCCGGCCCCCCAAAGTTTAGCGGCTAGTTTTACCCGTATCAATGGTCCCGTGTCGCCGGGCCACCATTGAAGAGTACGTGATGTAAGGTCCATGTCTTACAAAATTGCGTTAGCACTTCGCACTACGGCACGTGTTTAGTTAGTACATGAGATTGTTTGAGTCGATTTTTGTGGGAGCTAGCAGATGGGTTGAAATAACCAAAAAGAGCCGCCGGCGGGATGAAAGCGTGGGATTCGCTGAGTGAGACACATCACCAGCGTGGGCACCGTCAGGTGGATTAACACCGCCCTCGTAAGGCAAATCCTTCCCGCTTACTGTCACGACGCAGCTGCCGCCTGCGACTGTGGTTACACTGAAGGGGATGACCCGGTACCTCACGGCGGGGCTGCGGCGCACTAGCCGGTGTAAGCTGGCCCGATGCCGGTAGATTATCGCGATAACCTAAGCCAGTGGATCGTAATCAGATGATCTGATAAGATCCCAAATTTCCCTCTCCCCCAATCCTTTTCCCGCCAGACTTCCTTAGGGCATGTTCTCGCCCTGCTGATCTGCAACATATCCCGCAGAACTTAACCCTCGGAGCACCGAGGTTGCTTCCCTCTTCCGTCCCCTCCTCCTCCACTAGCATTTTCCTTCCACTCCCAACTCTCGCTCGCGTACCCTGCAAAGGAATTCATTCAGACCAGCCAACCTCTGCAAAGACATTTCGAATCCTTCATCGCGAATACACGCCCCGCTGCGAGGCGAGCGACAAACAACGGCACAGATGCTGACTTCTCGATCGTGATGCGCGCTCCGTGGTCTTCGCCGGCGTCTCGGTCTCCGGCGCTGGGGCTTGCCGCCGCCGCCGCCGCCGCAATGCTTCTCTTCGCTACAACAGCTCATGCCGCCGCTGCCTCTGGCGGTTTCTGCTTCGACTCGTGCCAGAACACCATCCGCGCGCCGCATTTCAACGACACCGCCATGGCCAAGTCAAAACTCGTCCAGTCATGTCAGAGTCTCCTCCACATCAAGTCGCTGTATCTCTGCGCGGACGTGCACTGCGATGTGGTAGAGCGCGCTCGTGGGTTCAACGCGCAGAACGAGACGTGTCAAAGGTACATGAATACGTCGCTGCCTCCGTTCGAAATTGTCGCTGGGTATTCGGATGAGGACATCGCCGGGCTGAGGAGGTTGACGAAAGAGGAGTCTGTGGCGGAGACGGTGTTGAATGAGGTTGTGCTGCCGGAGGACAGCTTTTGGCAGCTGTGGTACGATTCGTTAGTATGGTAATTCCTAGGACTCAGATCTACTGGGAGGTGCTTACGACTGGTAGGAATCGGTTGAGTATACGTACAGCCGGCATTACAGATATGGGTGAGTAGGAATCGCCATCCGATGCCGGGACGTTACTGAGTATCGGACAGCTTCTATGTCACCGTATTCTGGCTCATCGTATGCGCTGGAGGACTGGCAGAACGCCTCATCTCCGCCATAGGCAGCCTCCAAAACCAAGAATGGGATGCGAGGAAGAAGCCCAACATGCTTCACTGGGCGTCGCTTTGGCTGAAAAGATACATCACGATCCCAGCTACTTTCGGATATCGATGCTCGCAGAACCTGGGCTGGTGCACCATACCACCTCGTATCCAGAGTCTAACGATCTTCGCCTTCATCGCCCTCAACACCTGGTATTGTTGCTACGGCTACTATCTTCTTCCGGGGCACATGTAGTAAGCTCGCCTCGTTGTCCTCGGACCTAAACATGTCGCTGATACAAGTAGCTGGCCCTTGATGTGGAAGCAGCTTGGTCGTTACGTCGCCGACCGAACCGGTATCATTTCTTTCGCCAACTTCCCAATCATCTGGCTATTCGGCATGAGGAACAACTTGCTGATGTGGATTACTGGATGGGACTTTGGCACCTACAACAACTTCCACCGCTGGGTGGCACGTGTCTCGACACTGCAGGCCTTCGTACATACCATTGTCTACGTTATACTTGTCTTGGATGGTAAGAACTCGATCCTTTGTTTTCAGTTTATTGTCTAACTAAACCTCGAGACGGGGGCTGGACATACTTCATGTGGTGGTGGACCCAGATGTTCTGGTGGGCGGGCTGGTTTGTGAGTATCTCCCCTTCCCAGTTCTAGTTCATATACTGACAACAAGAAGGCCATGTTCGGCATGACCTTCCTTCTCGTCGCCTCCGTCTTCTGGATGCGCCGCAAACAATATGAGCTCTTCCTCATACTCCACATTCTTCTTTCCATTTTGACACTCGTCACCATGCTCGGGTAAGCCAGCCCAATAAAACTTTGTTTTCCAATTGCTTACACCCCTCAGCCATGTCTCTATCTTCAACCACCAGTTCGACATCCTCTTCTGGGTGCCCTTCTACAGCTGGATAGGCGACCGCGTCCTGCGCATGTCGCGAACCCTCAGCTTCAACCTCAAGTTCTGGAACACCTTCGCCCTGGCAACCTACGACGCCAACTCCAACATCATCCGCCTGAACATTCCCTACTCCACCAGTTACTACGAGCCGAAGCCCGGGACGTTCTACTACCTCCATGTCCTTTCCGACAAGCGCTTCTGGGAAAGTCACCCCTTCACCATGGCATGCACCACCATGAACGCCCACCACACTAGGAAATTCTCCAGCGAACAGACACCATTACTCGTGGCAGGCGAAAACTACACCGTCGAGCCCATGTCCGAAGTCGAGCTCCAACACCGCAACGGCTCTCCCTCGATGACCTTCCTCATCAGACCGTACGACAGCTTTACTGATCGCCTGCGGGAAGCAGCAGCCGCAGACTGGCCCCGTCCAGCTCGCCTTCGCGTCCTCGTCGAAGGTCCCCACGGACACACACAGCCATTCTCGCAGTTCGACGACCTCCTTTTTATCGTCGGCGGCAGCGGCATCGTCGTCCCGCTCGCCCATCTTGCCCATCTCACCCGCGCGTCGGCCCGCGCGCGTTCCGTCAAGATCGTGTGGGCTGTCCGCGAGCTAAGCTTCGCAGCCGACGTACTCCGCCAAGATTTCGGAGATGCGTTTGATTCCGGAAAATTGTCTGTCGATATCTACGTCACCCAGAGAAGTCTCGCATCCAACGCCGAGAGACCAGATGACTGGCCCGAGCACGTGCGGCTCTTGCACGGCCGCCCTGATGTCAGGGAAGAGGTGCAAGATGCCACGACCGCGGCCGAGAAGAGTCGTCTTGCCGTCGTAGCATGCGGGCCAAACGTCATGGCAGATGATGCTAGGAAGAGCGTAGTAGAAATGCTCGGCAGAGGGTACTCGAGGATCGAATACTTCCAAGAGAGTTTCAATTGGTAAGATGAATAGAGTAGAGTGTTCTTATAAACTGGATATGGTAGTGGCTAGCGATTTCAGCATTAGATGGCGTTGGTTTGTTTCGGACACCATGATATTACACTATATTTACACTAGATTACAATACATCAATCACGCTTTGCACGCTTGCGATCATGCTCCAGTTCTTCCTTAACTTCGTCAACTTCGTGCTCCATCTCTTCTTCCATCTCCTCACTCTTTTCGTCAAGACCCGCCCACTTCGGCCTTCCGTCAGGCAAGTCGACGACTCGCTGACTGTAAAAGATGTGCATCCTACAGACTGTCAGCAACTCCAATCTCATCTATCCTGTCCGCCAACTGGCCGATACTCACTGGACGTTGAAGTGCTTCCGTTTTTTCTCCTCATCGAAATGCAGCAGTCCGGGGAACAGGAGCACCATGTTTCTCCCCTCATCCAGGATTCGACTACCGCAGTGCCCGCAACTGACCTTGCACGGCAGGTCGTGCACCGCCTTCTTGTCGCTGGACTTGTAGAACGACAAACCGTCCACGCCGTGCTCGAAGGCGACGTCCTCTTTGTGGAAAATAGCGGCCCATTGGAACGGCGCGCCGTGCATCTTTTGGCAGTCTCGGCAGTGGCAGAACTTGGAGGCCAGGGGCCTGTCCTTGCGCAGCCAGTAGGACACCTGACCGCAGTGGCATGCTCCGCGGATGACCTTGTCGAAGGCCTTGCCGTCGGGCGTGGCCTGGTCGGGAGGGAGGTACGGTGCGGCCTTCTTCCAATCCGCGTCGAAGCTGTTGGAGCCCATCGTGGCGGTCGTGGAAAACTGGCGGTGTCTAGAGGCGTGTGTGTGAAGCGTTGGCGAGACTTGGGGTATCGGGGTTTTCTGTGCAGTTCTGAAAGCGACTGGAAGTCTATAATGATAAGCTCTGGAGATGCCTTTTGAGAAGAATGCTTCGGCGACGGGTAGGCGCGCGCAATGACGCGGGTGTAATGACATCACATGCGAACTCGGGGGAACCAACGGGGGGGGCCGAGGATTAATCTCTATGATGCCGTTATTTTTTTTTTTTTTCGATCTGGGGAAAAAAGAAACAATGCCGAATGAATCAGATCGTCAAAGGCCGTTTGATCGAATTATGCACGGACGAGGTAGGCTTGCGCCGTGGCTTGCTGTGTCGTGTAGTGTGTGTTCTTTTTGCTGCTGTTTGAGATGTGTTGACGAGCGATGAGCCAGCAGAACCGATGCATGGAAACTCATGGCTCCAGATGAAACCCGATACCGTTTACTTATAAGAGGCTTTCCCCTGGCAATTCTTTCTATTTGACAACATTTTGAAGTGATGCTTGGGTCCTTTCTCGGGGCTGATGAGACGAACTGTTTCGGGGGGGAACAGTGCTTGGACTGGTCATCGATCCATCATCGATCCGATCTAACCCCACAAACGGCCGGCGAATCGGACGAACTCCGGATCTGGAAACCCGGCGACCCTAGCTTGTGCTAGTTTCCAATTGCGCACATGGCTAATATCTATCGGACCTGCCAGCGTAAAAATGGATTTTCTGAAAGATTTATCTTTGGGTGAAAATAAGGCATATTCCCTTGTAGGTTCTCACAGGCTACTCTAAAATTTCAATTCTCTTTTCATAACGCAAAAGTCTCTCCGCTACCTGTGGCGTCTATTGGATGTTGTTTCATTTCGTTTCTCTTTTGTCTCTCATACGTAGCCCCCAATAAGCTGGGGCCACCTCGCCTTTTCAAACCATCACACTGTACAATATCTGTAGCTCACATTTGCATTCCTTGATCATGTCGCAAAGACTCTCTTTCCGCACACTAATGAAACGACCAGCAGGGTTGGTGGGCATCACCACAATGGCTTCAGCTCCGTGAGTCGCAAGTCAGAAAAGTATCTATGCCGCCTCTCGCGGTAGTTCCTGGCGTAATATATCGATGGCATAGCATTTTATTTCCTTCATATCATGTTTTGACATAGGAAAATGAATTGGCGTCGACCTATCTGAAAGTTTAATAAGTTCATCATTGATCAACTCAAACAACTACCCTAATGATTGCAGGGTAATCCAACCCACTGCATACTTCAACGTCAAATACAGACCTCCACATTTTACCTTGGCTGGTCTTTCTCTGCACTATGACTGCTTGCTGATGGAGTTGAGAAGCTAATAGATACTGATTTGCGGGGCATTTGGATTGAGATGCCCCTTTTTGGGCTCAAATGGCTCAGGAGCTTAGTATTTTCTTGCTATCTTTTGTTCCCGTCAACGAAGTCGACGTCGTCGTTGCTGGTATCTTGGGGTTATTCAATGAAAGTTATTTGAACACCTATGCAATGGAGCTTTATCAGGTGAGTGAATACATCATCAACTTCATCAAAGTCTTGTTCAGTGCCCGCAACAGTTCAGATAAATGGCACTCTGTGACTCAGATCTATTACTAAGTTATGAATGATAAAAGCCTTTACGTCCAAAGTGTCTTCGCAGACATCACTGTCATCCTTGGGTTGCGTAAATGCACCAAAAACAATGGAAATTTGGTGGAATCCAAGCGCCAATCGTCCATCATGACGGGTATATATAATCCAGCATGCTTTATCGCTGGTCTTAAACGGCATTTAACTCGTGGCGTCCTTTCATTTGCCTTTTTTTTTTAATATCAGCATAAAGGTTCGCACACGACGAGGGCGAGTCGATGGCTAGATTCGCGACATTCCATAAGAAGATTTCCTAATGAACGACGAGGACTACAATTTAAGAGCGGAAAGTAGAAGACACCATCATGAATCTCGACCAAACCACTCATTCCGCAACTACCTATGAGCTCCTCTGCTGCTAGAGGCTTTTCCTACAAAATCTGACTCTCACCTAGCTCCCCTAGCATGTTCTGTCCTTTTGCGTCTCATATCGACGGCGTGTCCTTCCCCTTGGATCAATCGGGCCCACTATCCTCTTTGGCCGGGTATCTTCCTTCCCTTCCCTGGGCCATACTACTTTTTGGTTTTGGGTAGGTTTGTGCGATGTTTTCTATTGTCAAGGGGCATCCTGTTTGCTTCCCCATGGCATCTGGGTGTCTGTGTGTACATTTTTAGGAACCATACTGGCGTGGTGCCCTTGGTATTACACTACCTCCAAGTTGCGTCGCTTCTAAACCTCTCGTTTTTTCATTGGGATCTGGGCCTTGAGCCGGGACTTGAAGAAGAAACATCCTTCGATTGTAGTCATAGGTCGCTGCGTGAGTAGGGGAGTCGGGCTGAGTCGGGATCGGGATATTATCGCAGCCGTTGATGGCTGTTCGCGTTCATTGTATTCCTTTAGAATTGAAATTGTCCTGCAAGCAAAACCTGAGATAATCCAACTGATGCTCGTGGATATTGCGATTGTATTTAAACTACACACCACACAACACCGCGGTACGCCCCGTTTGAGTAGGTTTTATTAAGCAGGCGACCCGTGCGATTCTGCAAGGCGAGGTGCCGCCACTAAGGATCTGCTGCTAGAAGCCCCGGGCAATCTTGGAAGTAATGCCTCCTGTACCTTGCACCAGGACTACTAGCCTTAAGCTACAGCGTCGTGGATTAAAAGCGAGTGTTGCCGTGGCTGGACTTGAGGGCAATGTCGGGAGGCTGCGTTGGTGAGATAAGATCACCCGAAGGCTGTAGTAACTGCGAAAATGCAGATATAATAACGTACGTCGTTGTTGTTGTGGTTGAAGGGCGAAAAGAGGCCTCTGGGAGAGATGTGTCGAGGTCAGAGGTGTGCTGAGGCAGGGCACGTGAGGCTCTGTCGTCCCATTGCAGTCGCCCAAGCCACATCTGGAGTGAGGTATATATATTCAGAAAGTGCCCTGGACCGTCGCCTTCGGGCATGCACTTCACAAATAGCGTAGTTGGCCTGCTCCGCACGTCTTTTTGCCAAGTTTTCCAAGGTTATGGGCTCGAACCACATATCTTTCGCTTTTTTCCCCCCTTCCTACTAAAACGGAATACTTCTTATTGATTTATAAACCTCATGACTGTTCTCCTTTTTTTTTATGATCTATTCCAAAAGTATATTGAGTTCGGAGTTATGCCGCAGCCCCTTTGCAAAAAGACTATAACAAATTTACTCAGTTCGCGGGCATAATTTAGGAAATACTATATAGGTATTTTAACCTATGCCCTCTACTAGTTAAGGGAAATAATATAGGAACCCTATATGTTCCTGCTCGGAGGCAAACCCTCGCACAAAGTCGGACGCGCGCCGCACCGGGGCCGATTACATCGGAGTGTGTATGGTCAGGAGGCGCGGAGTTAGAAGGTCTGTTGCACTTGAGCAGGTAAAATCACTATGCAGTGGCCAGAGGCCCCAAAAGTACATTAATACTATTTATTTACCTTATTCATCCTAAGCTCACCCTAACTTGAGGTAGCTGGGTGAGGCGAATCCACCTGGACGTCATAGTGAGTTGCCACTAATAGCACCCTGATTTCAGACATGGTTTCGGTCATCCACAATGAGGCCCGAGAGCTGATTAAAGAAGCCGAGAGAGAGGGCGATTGAGAATTTCTCAAGGAAGAAGAACATACGACACGTTCACTGTCGACACTGCGCGTTCTCGTTTCGAGGAAGGTTTCCTTCGCTCGGTCCTTGAGCGAATCGACATATTGCTCACGGAGTTCAACGAAAACTTGCTCCGATAGCTTGGCACACCAAAGGAGGACTCAAGTGTTTGATCGGAGGGATCTCGTTCCTTTCCTTTATCATTTGTTTGTTTTCTTCGTGGTTCGTCCTGGGGTGAAGCACAAGTGGGTTTGAAAGATCCTGATATGGCACCAGCCCTGACATGGCACTTGAGGGGCTGAATGATTGAGTGAACGGCACAGCAAGCATGTGCTGCTTTCTGCAGTTGGATTCTTCTGACGGGGTTAAGTTTGGCGAATGATACAAGAGTTATTGAATTTTGTTTAGAGAAGGGATATGAATAGTACACGGCATTTGTCCTTCGGAGGTTCTCATACATTGCCATTGTGTTCCCCCGGGGGCGTTCCGTGTGTGACGACCAACTCAGTTGTTTTGAAAATGAAGCCCAGGCCGTTCAGGTTTTACGGCGAAACTAAGCTGCAAGATCCGGGTTTCTGGCGACATGGCATAAGTCGACGAGGCGTTTAAGGCCCTGGTAGAGAGGGAGACACCCAGGGTCTAGCGGTTTACGCTCATGGCTGCGTGAAGTTCCGACATATCATGCCGTCTTTGATGTGCGAGAGGACCCATGAACAGAATGCTTAACATACATCACTTTTGACACATGAACTTCCTGACTAGAGCACTACAGCCAATACCGCAGTAGTAAAGCCTTCTTTTCGAATTCTGTCTGGGCCAGTCGAGTTCGCTCTCTGTCCTCCAAAATGCACACTAATCTTTGTGGGAATAAGTCTGAGTCGAGCCACCGCCCCTCCCCCATTTCCTCGAGCCCGAGGAGTTACATACTCTGAACACCGGTTGGAGAAAAATTGAAAAAGTAACGAAATAAAAAGGGAGAACATTCCCCGACGAATCACTCCGGCTTCCCTTTTCCCAGTCCCTAGTTTCCGGGCCTAGCCAAGAAACAAAAATGACGTAAAACGGCCTCGAATGCAGCGGCTGACCAGTGCCCATCGGAAAAATATTATCTAGGTAATACAGGTACAACACCAATCTCAACGGTCTCTCTTCTAGCTGTCTGATTCCCGCTCAAGAAGATGATAACTCCGAGTCCTTGGCGGCGAGGAGCTCAATCATCTTCTCGTAATCTATGTCCTTGTCCAGAGGGTCACGACCAATCACCTCGCAGGCCTCTCTGAAGATCTCGTCGTGCTTTCCTAGCGTTCCGGCGTCTTTCTTCTTCCACTCGTCAAACCATTTCTTGTTGAATTTCTGTACAAACTTTGACGCTCTTGGGCCCCACATGACCGATTGTTGCTTCGGCGCAGGGGCGTCAGGTACTGAAGACGCTGGCCTTGACACTCGATTACTGCCAGCAAACTCCCTCCTGTTATCGTCCTTTTCTGGCTCTCGTTCGCCGCGGGGCAGACGCATGGCCAGAAGAACGTACTCAGCTCGCGTCATATTGTCCATGATATCATCCATGTATCGCCTCACTTCGTCAGGGGGTGCCACAACTCGTTGCAGATAGTCAAGACTGCGACCATTAGGAGAGAAGATTCGGATGGTGACAGGCTGATAATAGTCAAGTCTGGCATCTCCGCCATACTCTAGTTGGCTGCCTTTGCGGACGATTAAGAAGGAGGCGATGACTTGCTGCCCGCCAGGAAGGTATTCCAAGATGCTGTACTTGGGAAACAGATAACGATCGCCGTTTCCGCCAGTGAAATCGAGACATACGCCCGAAATATCAGGGCGTGCAGGTTGTTGCGGAGGGCCCTTAGAACGCAGTGCTTGTTGCGGAGGATGCTGCAGTTTTGTTGTTGGTGATGGCGCAGGTGTCGTTTTTGGCGAAGGTGCAGGTGCGGCAGCTGGTTTGGGCGGGTGGCCATTTGGCACGCCGTTCACTGGGGTCTGCGGGGTCGATGGTTGAGGTTGGGGAAGTTGGCCGCCCTTCAACTCCTTGCACAACTTGTCCAGCACTGCCTTGAGATCGGTTGCATCCGTGAATCCGGGTTGATTTTCGGCGATTCTTCGAATCATTGTCCGTACCTTGGTGTCGTCCAGAGCAGCTCTCACCAGTGCAACCACCAAAGGGTCGCTACCCCGAGGGGGCAATAGCTCACTGGATTTCTGTCGTGGATTGGTGGCGAGTACAATGTCCAAGATCGTGCGCACCTCATCGGCAAAGTATTTTACCGTCCTCCCGTCAACAAGTAACCTGTCTGCTGAAGGTCCCTGTTGGCCCCCTTTCCTCTTGTATTCTGCCGTAATCTGATCAATGATCTTTTGGAAATTGGTGAGTTCGTCGGGTTTCGCCTCCCCGGCTGCGACTCGCTTCATGAGATCGCGGAGAAGGGGATCTTCAGACGCCCGTTCTGCCAAGGTCATGATGATGGGGTCGGTACCCTGCGGTTTGGCTGCTGCGGGCTTGGCAGCACCCGCTCCGGGTGTTGGAGTCACGCTTGTTGGGCGGGAGATGGGCGCCGAGTTGATCTTTGCAGGTTGACCAGCAGGATTTGAGGGAGTGCCCGGAGCCGGCGCTGGTGCTGGCCCTTGACCATGCACTGGGGCGTGCGCCGGGAGAGCAACTGGCCGAGGGGGAGGTGGTGTTGCTGTTGCAGGCCGTACAGTCTCTAGACTGCGCGGCGATGGGACTGCCTTGGGTATTTCGTTCGGAGCTGATGGCGGCCTCGGCTGTGCTTGTTGGGGGGCGGGTGAGGGAGGTGCTGGCGTCGGGGCCGGAGGTGTTTGCTTCGAATCCACCGGTGCAAGAGGCGGATTCGCATTCGTCGGAGCTGGAGTAGGCGGAGGCGGCATTGCGCCATTGGGCGGACCGTACTGCAGTATGGGTCGGAAGGTTGCCTGAGTGGTTGGCGCGGGCGGCTTCGGGTCTTTGATAGCCCACATGGTTGCCTCAAAGACGTGCGGCTCAATCGTGATTTGCACCGGGCCAATCTTGGTCATGGTATCTTTGGCAGGATTCTTGGGATCCTCAACCGCGCCCTTCTTCCTCAAAGGCTTCGTCCAGTACTTCTCAAACATTCCTTCAGCCATCCATCTATGTCGCGAACGGGCAAGAGACTCAGCTAGGACGCCACTGTTCCGACAGTTAGTGATGTCACGGGGGTTGGAGAAGGACCAGGAAACCAGGTGGACGAACCTCTCTTGGAAAGACTGGTATTCTCTTGTTGGAAGGTCATCAGGCTGAGGCTCCTCGACGGTTGGAAGGGGCTTCCCAGGCTGGACAGATTTGGGAAGAGTCGGCGGCGGAGGCTCTTCGACGGGAGCTGGGATTGGAGTAACGGATCGGTGTTCGGGAGGGGTTACGGTGCGCTTCTTTGCGATGTGTTCGACACGCGCGGCAGCCCTCGCGGGTAATTTCCTCTTCCGCTCCATGTTCTTCTAGGCCTTTGCCGTCTCCCTGTCGAAGCAAAGTTCAGGGTATCACGGATCGGTTTCCGAGCGTGTCGGGATGTTCATTATAAGCGAAGCGAAACACAGCCTTGCACTGCGCGCGTCTTCGTCGTCGGCGGGCAGGAGAGAGGTTCGAAACGCGGCGTGAGTTGGGGGTGAATTCGTTCAGTTGTGAGAATCGTCTGCGGTGGTAGATGTAGTGTTGGTCGCGGAAGAAGGCTGCGGAAGGAGTGAAGGAAGGGAATTGGAGACTTGGAAACGGGCTCGTGTGAATTGAATTGGGGTGGACTGGTCGGGATGGGATTATTGCATGAGAGCTTTGTACTGCGTACCTGACCTTACCATACGGGATCGGAGACAGATGAGGTACCTTCTAGGCGCGGTGCAGTGCCTCAAAGGCGGACGAGGTGGAAAGATACATGGCGGGAGGTACCTGAGGCTCCCGTGCCGCCGCTGCTTCTTTTTTTTTTTTTCCAACCAATGATGAAGCGGACAAAAGAGAGGCGGGCTTGAGTTTAACAGGGATCGGATAGACTGATTGGCCGGGAGAAGGGCGGGAAAACTGGGCTCATGCCGCGCCCTGACCGGACGAAATGCTTGGCCCAATATCAACCGCCATTTAGAGACCTTGCTCTCGTCTCCACATTGCGTGATTACCTAAGGCAGCTAGTGTGAGTGGGTGCTGTTTTCTATGGCTTTCCCACCTCATGTGGCCATCCCAGTTGCTAGAGAGCAGAGAGGAGAGAGGAGGTCACATTGTGTTGTTGCGTCGCCCGCGACCTGCCAATCGACCCGCCAGTTGTCATGTGCACATATCCGTCTGCTGGCGCTGCTGCTGCTGCTGCTGCTGGCGTTAGCGTCGGCGTCACTCCAGCGGGGGGATATCCCTTTCTCGTCGCCCCCGATTAATTACATTACACTATCCGACCACTGCGGAAAACAATACCTAAATCCATGTTGAATGAAGTGTCAAGACGACAGTGCAAATTCATCCAAGCTCATCGATGCCTCCAGACACGTACCTCGATTTTTAGTTTCTGCATCTGAGTATGCTGATCTCGTGCTTGATACTGATGGTTGATCTGCTGTTGTCGGCGTGCGGCTGATTCCTAAAATGTGGGAGGTCGCCGCATTTTGGGGACCTTCCGCTCTTAGCCGAAGCTACCTTCTTGTCGCATTGGTCTCAGGCAAACCAGAAGTATAGCGTGATAAGCCCCTCCACAACGCCGTCCCCGCTGGATCGCAAGCAATTCTAACCTCAATCAAGCAACCAGTTCGACTAGGCTTCGCCGAGGGTGGCCACGACATCGCCTTAGGTCATGTGTATATAGCCCGGAGGCATCGCAACACCTTCCGAAGTACCCTCTGTACCCCATCTTCTACTGGTATACATCTGCAAATTTTATCATGACAGTCCCACTGTCTCCGATCCTCCGGACGGCCATCTGGGCGGTCGCGGCTCCTCTCGGCCTCTACTTCACCTTTCTTGCACTTGGCGCAACACCCTTCTTTCAACGACAGTAGGTTTCTTCGCATCATATGAAAATGCCGTCGTAGCTCAAACATTCTCGCAGTTTTCTCTATGCCCACAAGATAAACACATTATGGTGGCGCGACGTCAATGAACCTGAGCGATTCGGCTTTGCTAGTCAGTCCATGTACCACCATCGCCACGACGCGGGCGCCGTTAGCTGACGCGTTTTCAACTCAGGGGGCCAAGTCACGCCGTTCTCTCTCAGCACTCCAGATGGCGCAAACTTGTACGCTTGGCATGTAATGCCTTTACCGGCGTATCTCAAGCAAGAAGAGAGGTTCTCGGCGCAAAAGCCGGGCTTCTGTCAAGACTTTACCCAGACCGAGTCTTTCCGGGCTCTTAAAGAAGACCCGGAAGCCCGAGTTGTGCTGTCGTGTTAGTTTCTTACCGACCCTAAGCGATGCCATTTCTAACATGCTGCAGTCCACGGAGTATGATAACATATCCTTCGTCTTTACTCTGATCGAAAGCGAATTCTAACCACTTGCAGAACGCCGGTGATATCGCTCAGAACCATCGTCCAGACAGCTACCACGTCATAACGGATACTTCCTCCTACCATGTCCTCGCAATCGACTACCGCGGCTTTGGGTACTCCACCGGTGTCCCTTCTGAAGATGGCCTCATTCAGGACGCGGCGACTTTGGTCGACTGGGTCATCAACGTAGCTGGTGTACCTTCAGATCGCATTGTTCTTCTCGGACAGAGTCTGGGAACCGCAGTCACCAGTGGCGTCGCTGAATTGTATGCCTCTCAGGGCATTGAATTCGGCGGCATCGTCCTCGTCGCGGGGTTCAGCAACCTTCCTAAGATGCTCAGTGGCTACAAAATTGGCGGCATCTTCCCCGTTCTTGGACCTTTGAAGGTCTGGCCTGGATTCCTACGATACATGGAAACTTTTATCTACGACAATTGGCCGTCGGCAGATAGGTTGGAGAGCCTCGTGAAGCTCACCAAGAGGCGTTTGCGCCTGACGCTGATATCCGCCAAGGACGACTCGGATATCCCATGTGAGGAGAGCAGTAAGTTGTTTCGGGCCGCCGCCAATGCGACTGTGGAGGGTGGGCTCAATGACCATTCATTCGAATCTTGGAAAGAGGTGCGGACGATTCACAAGGGAAAGAATGCATTTGTCACAACTTGGCATGCGGATCATAACATCATTATCCGCCAGGAGATGTTCCCCTATGGAGGTAAGCCCGTATGCCTACCATATGTGAACTACAATTAATTGACTTTATTAGGACACAACGACATCATGGGATATGCTCCTGTCATTCTTGCAGTAATGCGATCTTTTGATTTGGTCGGCACCGCCTACGACGGGACTGGTTCTGACACCAGTAGCCGGACTCTGTGACGATTCTTTACCAAATTTGGCACTTCGGCGTAGGAGTTATCTTAGACACTGGTGATTCTGGTTCTAGAGGTCCATGTAATGACGTGGACCAAGGCGCGATGCTGTAGACTTGTTGATAATGGACGCGGAGTTCATTGTGACTTTGGCGTAAGACACTTTCGTCATCGTTCCGTTTGATATTCTCCCCTTTGTGCTTGTCTCTTTGCCCCCGGGTGTTGGATACATGGTCGATGTATCACGATATGACTGGTGTAAGGAGACGGCGTTGCGAGAACACGTCCGATCAACTCTACGTTTCGGACCGACTTTACTTTTCGTTCTGAAGGTATCAAGCAAATGTTCATCAGCGTGGATCGGGTATCAGGCACGGCATCCATGGGCTGATGAATCCAAACAATGGCACATATTGTTATCATACACGAGACAATGCTGCCCTCTTTATATGCTGAGTGTGCGACAATGAGAACCAAAAGTCGAGCGAACTAAGCAAAATACTCGGTCAATTTGCAGTGCATTCAGGAACTTGATGTGGCCCGATGTTACTCTTAAATGTGAGACATCAGCTAAATGCGCCAACAGTCTGATTAAGATACGTCGAATCTGAGTTACCTACCTAGGTAACGTAAGGTAGGTCGAGGACACGTTCGACTTGCACGAAAATATGCGGCCAAAGTGATAGACGAACCGGACTGCTCTTCCAGGCCGCCGTTACGCTAGGTAGGTAGCGTTGACGACACCAACGGTTATAGCGTGGTCGCTATCCCGTCCCAGCTCAGTGAGTGGGATCGCCCCGCACATAGCAGGCACCTAAGATACCTGAGGTAGGTACCCCAACGCTGCCAATCCCAGCAGGCGACCTGAGGTACCCCGCCATGATGCGGGCAGTCACTGCCCGGGTGCATGAAACTTGTCCTCTCTCGCGCCAAAACTTCGTTCCCCCGCCATTCCCACCCTCGCAAGCTTGTCCAGAGCTCCAAAAGCTCGAACCACGACTGCCCTACCACTTTCACCCGCCATTCAACAACCCGTAATCCACGAAGAGAACCGAGCTCGACCCGACAATGCCTGCCGAGGAGTCCAAGCCCCTCGATCCCGCCGTCAAGCAGGCCGAGGACACCGTCGCCGAGGCTGAAGACATGGGCAAGGGCAAAGAGGTCGAAGTCGAGTCGGAAGAAGAGGACGACGATGCGCCCGAGGAGGCCACTAGTGCTGCCGCGACCGGCGCAGCTCCGAAGAAGAAGAAGAAGAAGTCCAAAAGGAAGAAGGTCAAGGAAGCTCTGACCGGCAAGCCCAGCGACCCGGAGCAGCAGATCAAGGACGCCATTGGGGGGCTGACGCCGCAGCAACTCACGGAGCTGCTTGCGCTGAATCCTGCCCTTGCGAACGAGATCGGAGGCAGCAGCTCTGGAAAGTCCCCAGAGCATACTGCGGCGGCGCTCAAGAAGCTCAACCTGCAGGACATCATGACGGGTCTGGCATCGGCCGGCAAGAATGCCAAGGACATGGCGAGCTACAAGTTTTGGGCGACCCAGCCCGTTCCCAAGTTTGGCGAGGGCGAGACCAAGATCGAGGATGGTCCCATTCGCATCCAGAAGGTCGAGGACGTCCCCAAGGAGCCGTCGCCGCTGGTGGATGGCTTCGAATGGGTCACGATGAACCTCGAGGACGAGAGCGAAATGAAGGAGGTGTACGAGCTGCTCAACGGCCACTACGTCGAGGACGACGAGGCCATGTTCCGCTTCAACTACTCCCCGGCGATGCTTCAGTGGGCTCTCATGGCTCCCGGCTGGCGCAAGGAGTGGCACGTTGGTGTGCGTGCGTCACAGTCTAAGAAGCTGGTCGCCTTCATTTCCGCCATCCCTGTCAACCTGCGCGTGCGCAAGAACGTCGTCACCTGCTCCGAGGTCAACTTCATGGTTGTTCACAAGAAGCTCCGTGGCAAACGCCTTGCGCCCGTCCTCATCAAGGAGATCACCCGTCGAAGCAACCTGCGCGAGATTTGGCAGGGTCTGTACACTGGCGGTGTTGTGCTCCCCAAGCCTGTCAGTACCTGCCGTTACTTCCACCGCGCACTTAACTGGCAGAAGCTGTATGAGGTGGGCTTCAGTCCGCTGCCGCCCAACAGCAAGCCACAGTACCAGATCCGCAAGTATGCGCTCCCGGAAACCACTTCGACCAAGGGCCTGCGCGAGCTGCAGGAGAAAGACATTGCGCAGGCAGCGGCTTTGCTAAACAAGTACCTCAGCCGTTTCGATATGGCACCTGAGTTCACGGAGGAGGAATTCAAGCATTGGTTCTTGCACAAGAAGGAGAATGGTGGTGAGCAGGTCATCTGGACCTACGTAGTTGAGGTTTGCTCGTCTCTTCCTGCTATCCGGCGCTCACTAACACATTTTAGACCAACGGCAAGATTACTGATTTCTTCTCCTTCTACTGCCTCGAGTCTACCGTCATCAACAGTTCCAAGCACCAGGTCGTCCGCGCAGCGTATCTTTGGTACTACGCCTCAGAGGCCGGCCTATCAACGCCCCTCAACAAGGAAGTGCTCAAGCCACGCCTGAACTCTCTCATCAACGATGCTCTCATTTTGGGCAAGAAGTACAAATTTGACGTCTTCAACGGCTTGTCGCTATTGGACAACGGTCTCTTCCTGGAGCAGCAGAAGTTCGGACCCGGCGACGGCCAGCTTCACTACTACCTGTTCAACTACCGCGCTGCACCTATCGCCGGCGGTGTCGATAGGAGAAACAAGCTTGACGAGGAGAACCTGAGCGGTATCGGCCTAGTGATGCTGTAGCCCTGGCGATGATAATGAGGGGAGAACAGAGGAGAAAAGAGCACGGTATGACTGGCTGCATGCATACGGCGTTGGGGGAATGTGGAGGTATCATAGTATATGAATAAAAGCTATTATGACCTGAACTGCCGTATATCCCTTGCAGCGCCTCTAGTTTACCGCCAGCGGCCCCACTATCCCTTACTTGGCAGGAAACTGCTTCTCTATCTCGTCAATTCGATCCGCATACCACTTGTTCATCCATGACACTCTATCCATAATAGGCGCATGGCCCATTCCGTCGATGATTTCCACGACACCAGGCTTCAAATGCTCAGCCAGCAGCCTTCCATGATGTACATCGATCATGACATCCGCGTCTCCATGGATAACAGCAATCCTCTCCCTGCCTACGGCATCTCCGAGCTGCTTCAACTGCTCCGGCGACTTGTGATGCCATCCCGCACCAACAAGCTGCATCAAAAACCCGCGGATGCTAAATAGGCCAGGCGACGTCCGCTTAATGAGCTCTTGCGCCTGAAACCGCTGGTAATTATTCTCAAACTTCCCGTACCCCTTGCCCCCGCCCGCGGGGCCGCACATGGGGGTATCGTCATCCGGCAACTCGGCCGCCTCGTCCGGCGCAATCAGCCAGTTCACAGGGAACAGCTTCAGCGCGGTGTCCTGGATGCTCCGGTCCATGGTCTTGGGGATGAACATGCTCGCGCGGTCGATCATGTTCTGCACGAAGGGCTTGGTATTCTCGATCCACGGCGCCGTGCAGAGAAGGGTGACACTCGCGAAGATGTCCGGGGCAGCGAAGGCGAGTTCTTGGGCAATCATGCCGCCCATGGAGATGCCGAGGAGGTGGACGCTGCGGGTGTCTGTCCAGCCGACCTGGGTTAGGACGTCGAGGGCGTCGAGGGCCATGGCGGAGGTGGTGTAGCGGCCGTAGGGGACGTCGGATTCGCCCATGCCGCGGTTGTCGAGGATCAGCACCGAGTAGCGCGATGCGTTATCGTGGCCAAAGAATTTTGTCTGGCGTTGCCAGGAGGTTTTGACGCCGGCGAGGCCCATTATAAACTATAGTTGTCTCAGTAGTCGTCAAGGTGAGGAGGGATGGGATGAGTGAGGGTACGATGATCTTGGAGGGGCCATGGCCGTGGATTTCCCATGAGATGTTGAAGGGCCCATCGCGGCCTTTGGCGACTGAGCATTTCCCCTGGCGATCGGGTTCGAGATGCCATATTGTCGAGGCATAGGATGGATGTTTCATTGTGGCTTCCGCCGTTGGGAAGACGGGGACCCTGTAGGCATGTTGTTAGATGTGGCCACTCGCCCAGTGAACGAATGACGATTACTTCGTAGTCATGGTTGCGACGCGCTGTCCTTCGAAAGCTTCTGGGGCGTCGAAGTGGCGGTAGATCTCAGGATCGCAAATGGGGCGAGGTGGTATCGTCGGTTGCCGGCTATGTGAAGATACGTACGGTAGATCGTGGGAAGTGGGTTGTTGGAGAAATCCTGGTGGCGATGGGGAAAGTTGTTACAGATGGGTTTTGATTGAGAGAGAGGCTGTCAGCTGCTTGGGGAGCTTGGGGGAGAGCTTTGTGAACGCCCAGATCTCAATCTTTCTTGGGATGAAATATAATATGCGACGAAAAGAAGCAAGTGCGCCTGTCTTTTTCTTTTCTTCCTTAAAGACCGGGCTCGCGTGTTCTGAAGGCGGTTGTATCGGAAACCCGATCTAATCTAGGAGTCGCACTTGTGAAAATGGCTGTTTGTAATGCGACCATGAGACGGCGTACCTCAGCTTAGCTCGATGAGGAGTGTGACGGCGGTGACGTTGACCACGGCTTGAGTCAGTTATCAGAATACTGTCTGGCAGTAGTTGAAATGGATGTTACAGCCGAGTACTTTGATAGCAGCTCCCAGCTCCTCGGCCAGCTCCTGTGAACCCCCCTAAAGCAGTCCCACATGAATAATGCCTCGGCCCCGGAGAGCTCAGTCCGCGAAAGCTCCAGGCTACATGCGAGCTTGTATGAAGGAGAGAATTGACTCCAGGTCGCCCGCGTTCTGGAAGGTCAGCATATCGGATGGAGCGAGAAAAGGCAATATAAGGGTGCACCTCAGCTAGACGTTTAGCTAAAATGTTCAGAGGTATTACTTGTATAATCTAAGCTACTAATATAGAGAAAACTATCTACAACCCTCAGAATTGAGACAAGCTAATTAGAGAAATAAATCAACCAGCTCACTAACGGCAAGACACTCAAGAAATTATTTAAAAAAAGCCACCGCTTTCAATTGTAAAGCGGAATCCCGTCTGCAGGGAACGTACTGAACTGTGCGATTGGACGCCAGACCCTCGAAGCTTGGGCCACGTGCTGACTGATAATTCTTCTACACTCTGCATACCGCCTTCCTTCTGTGGCTTCAAATCCGGCAGATTCCGCGAGCTGCCGCAAGAGGCCCGTTTGGACGTTCACCATCCCGTCATAATCAAACAGACGCCAGAAACCGCCACATATTACAACTAATCATAGCATCCGACCTTCTCACAATTCCAGAAGGCAGCCTCACCCCGTCAGAGGAAGGCCATTGATCTTCTGGATATCCTCAACATGCTACACGCATAGCTACGTTTACGATCCATCATGTGGCTCTCGGTGCCATCAACCGACAGCCTCACCCGGCCGCGCATCGCAGTCGCCGTCTTCTCCGCCATCGCAGCCCTCTCAGTGAGCTACTATGCCTACCAAGCCACCCAGGACATTCACGAAGATGGCGTTCCCGGCCCCGGCCTCCACCGAAGCAATGCCGTCCGCCGCAGACGAGCACGTCCAAACTCGATCTCCTCTGAAGGCTCCCGTGCAGACGAAAACGCCGACATGGATGGCATCAACCCGCTAAACGACGGCGATACGATTGTCGACGGCGGCACTGTCGACGAGTGGTGGAACGATCCTAATGCTATGCAACCTCAAGCCCGCGCCGGACATAATATTGTCAGCCTGCTTTTCAGGGTTTCGGAAGATAACGCTCGACGGAATGCTTGCGTCCACAGGGGCTGCGCATGTAATGCCTGCGGTATGGTGCCCATTCGCGGCGTCCGCTATCGCTGTGCCAATTGTGCCGACTTTGACCTCTGCGAGACGTGTGAGGCGCAAGGTGTCCACATCAAGACACATATCTTTTACAAAATCAAGGTCCCCGCCCCGCCGTTTGGTCCCAGACAGATGCAGCCTGTATGGTATACGGGTGATCCCGACACGTGCATTCGGAACCTTCCGCGATCCCTGATGGCGAAGCTCAGCAAAGAGACCGGCTTCGAGAGACCTGAAATCGAGGCTTTTTGGGAGCAATTCACCTTCATGGCAAACACGGAATGGCGTGAGGACCCGGACGACCTTGGACTGGCCATGGACAAGAAGACGTTTGAGCGATGCCTAGTACCGTCGGGTGGCTCTCGACACGCCACGCCGAATCTGATTCACGACCGCATGTTCTCTTTCTACGACACAAACAACGACGACCTCATTGGCTTCACTGAGTTTTTGCACGGACTGGCTTATCGCAAACGGAAGGACAAGCTGCGCAAAATCTTCGAGGGTTATGATATCGACGGTGATGGCTTCGTCAATCGGCGCGACTTCTTACGCATGTTCCGCGCATACTACGTCCTCTACAAGCAGATGCACCGCGACATCCTGGACGGGCTGGATGACCAGCTCATGGGAAGCACCGAAGCCACCCAACTGGTCGCCAGCAGACAACCCCTGAGCAGTCTTTTTGGCCGCGAGGGTAGAGTGCCGCGCGCTGATGGGAATAACCGCAGTGAGGGAAAGATATTCCATCCCAACGGCGATGTTGAGTTGGAGCCTGGCAGACATGGTGTCGTCAGCGAGGACAAGGGTGATACGTCGGCGAGGGAGGATGTTCTGACCAGACTCTTTGCGCCTTACATCGGCAGCCCTTGGTCAGCTCAAATGCGATCTCCTGACAGTGAACCCGATACGCCTTACTGGGATGCTTTACTGAATCCACCTACAAGCATTGACGATCTCCCCGATCTGCTGACTGGGCAGCGCCGCGAGCGCAACGTTATTGACTTTGACTTTGAGCTTGAGGTGGACACCTCCGACGAGGAAGACGGGAACAACAACTCTGATGCGGAGAACAGAAGTTCGACCGGCGCTCAGGCCAACGACTCGGAGAACAGGAGCAGGGGAGTAGATTCTGAGCAGTTTTCCAACAGCATGCCAACAGAAAGCCAGCTACGGGCTCAGGTCATCAACCACAGAAGGCAAATGGCACCTGGAATAGAGAAAAGGCGGCGACAAGATGCTAGGAAACAGCTACATGACAGGTGGAAGCGAAGACAGTTTTACCTGGATGAAGAAGAAGGTGGACTGGCACCTGATGGCTGGCAATCCGAGGAGGACGTACTGGTGAGCCTCAATGGCGTGGCCGAGAGTTCCAAAGCAGCGCAGCAACCTATGCTCTCTCCTCGGTCCAGGTCATCGTCGAAGGTCCGCTTCGCCGAAGACACGGACGATTACGAAGTCAGATCCAACCCCTCGACATCCTCTAGAAGCGTGCCTGAACGCTGGGGTGGTATGGAGATCCCGGACGAAGAGCGCGACGCTGGCAAGGAGATTCTCTATCAGGTCACACAACAGGCTTTCAATGAACTACTCGACGCTATCTTCAAGGACAAGGAAGACTTGGCCGTTAAGGCGGCGGCAACGCGCTCGAAGAGGGAGAAGAATAGGACGTTGTTCGAGCACCTCGCAGTTGAAGAGCCCAAGCCAGAGGCGACCGAGCCGCGTCAACCGCGTAAGGCGTTGGATGAGAGCAAGCCGATCGCCGAGCGATCTTTGGAAGAGTTGCTCTTGACTAGTGGTTACAGAGTTGAAGGACCCGGCGGCGGCGAGGACGCACCCGATCCGACTGAGCCTGAGAGAGTTGTAGAGGAGATTGACACGGATCAGGATGAAAATGGTCAGGAGGAACCCAGGACGTATGTGGAGGAGGTTGAGTACCGGGATCCTACTATGCCCCAGTTCCGGCCTAACAGCACTGCACCCATCAATCTACCTATGCCATCAGACGCCACACCGCCGTCCTCAGACGACTCGTCCTCGTCAAGAAAAGGCTTGAAGTCCGCCATGAAAAAGAAGTCTGGCAAGTCTTCAAAGCAGGTCGTCACCCATGACATACCTCACTCCACTCTGCTAGAATGGAAAAGGCTCGACCTCGCAGAAAAGGAGGCTGCCGACCGTGGTGGATGGGGCAAGTTGAGTTTCGATGAGTTCGAGGACATTTACAAGGGCCAGGAGAATGCCGGCAACAGACTCGACTATCTGGGTAGCTGGGTCGACTTCTGCATACCCTAGAGTGGGCAAGACGATGACCCAAACCCAGGTATGCTCATGTTCGATCTCTAGGAAGAAGTCGAGGAATCGGGCGTGCATTCGGACTTACAGACGAGCTGTCCTTGCTCCACCTGCGAAAGCGAGAGATCTGATTCGTCTTCGGTCACAGACTAGGTGACGCCTGGGGATGCGGAAATTGCTGGCCTTGACAATGTCAAAGATGTCACGGAGGTCGTCTACGACGACAGTGAGACCAACGAGGGTGGGGCCAACGGTAACAACACGGAGAGCGACAAAAAGAATGCCACAGAGAGTGGCGATGCTTGCGCTGATGATCCATAAACGATCCGCGTTAAGGGCCAGGATGAACCTGCTTACCAACGGTATCTGTACAAACACCTGAAACTGGAAGGGATATTTCTCGAGTTGGGATGAGGAAGATGAGGAAAATAGTGGGAAGAGGCGTTCCTGCCGAGCAAACGGAACAGAAATACCTTTGAAGATGGACTCAGGGTCGAGTCTAGCGAAGTCACTGTCGACTAATGTGACGTTCCGGGAAAAGAGGAATGGCCCTGTGTCTGAATTTCACTAAAGTGGATTGCGGATTGCGATGACTGGCGCGGAAAAGTATGCTGCGTCGAGCAGCTAGAGTAGGGATAATGACCAAGTAAAACGTCTTGAAAAAATACAATCTTCCTAAAGCGAGTGAAGTTCGTGAGGTTGATGTGACCCATCTTCAGAACAAGGTGAACGTATTTGGAATTAGCATCTGCTCTACTTGAAACCGCCTCGAGCTCATCCTCAGTCTGTGCCGTGAAAGCCCCTGGGGCCTTTTTGCCTTTTGGCTTTTGTGCGCGAATAACCTCAAGGTTGTTCACTTACCCATCGTAAATAACGCAGACAACTTCTCCCGGGATCGAGATGTTGGCAATGAAGTCCTTGAGAAGCCCAGCCTTGATATCACGGCTGATAACGACAACAGGGCCGTCTTGCTGAAGTCCTACGGCAACTTGATCTCCGGCCTCATTAACCGAAAATTGGCTCCAATTGGCCGGTCTCGTGGTTAATCTTGAACGTAGCCAGCGCATCGGACCGGATCTCGGTGCTATTGGTCTCGTCGAAGTTGGGTATGCTGAATGTGCTTACGTTACGCGAAGAGACAACCAAATATTGAGAGTCAGGCTGTCCACAATCAGACCCACGTCTCAAGGATTCAGGTGATAAGTGCAGTTATAGAAACGTGGATCTCAGCCGCAGCGGCACCAACCGACACTGTGTTATCCGGTCCATGAGTGCCGACCACCAAGACCTCCTCAAAGCCGAAAGCTTCATCTTGGTTGTAGGTGACTTCGTAAGTGGTGATGGTGTTTCCGAGCTCAGCAAGAACGAAGAAGTAAGACTTCTTGCCAACAATCAGGAACCTTGCGTGCCTAGTTCCACTGCCAGACGCCACGCTGAGGGGCGTAGTGGAAGTCAACTCGTAAGACCCCTGGTTGATGCTGAAAACCCACACAATGTCGGCTCTGAAATCCGGCGCTAAGACGTCCAAGACAGCTTCGTGGGGATGCGGGGCATTCTGCGCGGGCTTGGGTCCTGGTTGACTCAGCATGTACGTCCAAGATTGCAACCGCTTGATGTCATTGGGGTTAGCCACAGAGAAGACCTCGAAAGACGAAGCCAGGCTGATTTTCAAATCATGCTAGCCTAGACTCAATGATGTGATTCTTTTTTTTTTATAAAGACGGTCTCAGACTGAACTGTGAATCAGACCAGGGTTGTTGACTTACTAAGAAGCGAGGCGATTCCGCCGCCATCCTTGCCATACACAACAGAACTGACAGCACCCTTAATCATCTTCAGTTTGCCAAGCGGCGAGAGTGTGCCATTCTCAGACTTTTCGAAAGAGGCCAGCGCGCCTTTAGGGTTGGTGAGGCATTTATTCGCGCAGTAAAGAAGAGACTTGGATTGGTCGAGGGTAAGCCAGGACGGGTTTGCAGCGCATTCTGTCGTTGAAAAGATGGCCTCCAGAGTTGCGTCAGAACCGGCCGTCTGAAGATCAAGAGTTGTCAAGGTTCAGGTATGGGAGGCGACGTACATCAGAGTTGACGATACCGACTTGACTAACATGACTGCCAGAAGGCACGCAGAGGCGAGTTTGCTGAGAGGCAACGTTACTGGCAACGTATCCAACGAAACAACGAGCCCGCAGAGCTGACGATTTCCATTCTGACTTGGAAGTCACGCCGTTTCAAGAACTTCTCAAAGACACGGTCGGAAATGCGACGCTAGGTCTCCGCTGAGATCGTTTTCCGTGCGGGGTCGGGATGACCCTTGAACACCCAGCGGATTTTCCACTTACTAATTAAACAGGCTCATTAAATAAACCACTGCGTCCATGAGATTAGAAATTTATAATCGCACGTGGCACGCATCTTGGATCGCACTGCCGACTGTTTGTGCGACTTCTTGGCAGGGGTTGCGGATAAGGTTTGGATAAGGACGGTCTTGGCAGCGTTGTTGGTGGAGGGGAAACACCAGATGAACCGTCATCCCAACCAATGACGAAAGCTGCCCTCCGCACTAGAGCCTCGTCCCACCGGTATCTCATCAACTTCCTCCTTTCTCCCGTCGGAAGGTTGTCAACTACAGTTTGCATCGCCTCTTTACGATAACTTCATGGCTCGGCGTTGAAGTATCTTTGTATTTGGTCTCCGAAAGTCCATCACGGTGCAAAAGCACCGTCCAGTTTGTTCCGTAAAGCCGGCATATTTCAAAATTACCTCAGAGCAGTACAAGATGGTAAACCCGTATTGACGACCCAGATCAAAAGCACAACAGACCAGTTTCGCGCGGAATGAACGAGATTATAGCGCTGGCCAATCTGCACCAAAACCCGCGCGAACCAACCCAAGAACTGCATCGGGCTTTGAAAGGTGTTTCCTAGTTTCCCTGACTCCAAGGCTCCGGAGGTTACGAAATTCGCGAAATCGTCAATCGGTCTGCTCGTGGGTTTAGTGAATTCGAATTGCCAACACGTTCTCAAATTTTGTATGGGCCAGATGCAGACGCCTGCATAAGTGCCCAATATTATTGTTCCAAAAGTCAAACTGATCCTATCGATGGTGCCACCCTCAAAGATGTAGGAGCGTCCAAATCTTCTGGCAGTCAGCATCCGTCGGGTCCTGGTAAGCTCCAGTAATTTGTTTCTCTCATTTTCTAACTCCTCAAATCGAACTTATGTGAAAATGCGGTCTATTGTTTCCGATACAGCCGGACTTGAGTTTCCTCTGCAGTCGTACGGTGACTGAAAGCGTCAAACTGTCAAGTCTAGCGCAGTTCGATTTTCAGAAAGCAATTAATCATTTTGAGTGTGCGACATGTAAATTTCATCAATGAAAGCATGATCAGGAATATAACTAACAAGTGAAAAGAGATATACTTTCGGTTTTGGAATAATCATAACTCAAGACCACGGATCTAAGTTGATTTTACCATTATTTATGTTGAGTATTCACACGAATGATACAAACATAAACTACATGCTTGTGAAAGCAATTTTCTTGATCTTGCACCGCGCCCAAACACCTATCACAACCCCCACAGTGAGTCTCATGCATTACTGCACCGTCCTTGCGACTGAAGGCTTCTTGAGAAGCATTCTCAAGGTCATGAAGACGTTAAACAACCATATTATGACTAGCATGAATGTCAAGCAGGTCGACCAAACCCTGAAGGCCCTTGAGTCGAGGAGCTTACCTAGCTGAATGGCAGCGTTTGTGTAGACACCCTTGAGGTAACGGACAATTAGCAATACTCCACACAACGGACAGGGGCGGAACTTACCCATGGGAATACCAGGGCCCAACCGGCCAATGTATAGGGTATCGGCTCCGGACGTGAACCCTCAAATAAAGCATGCACGATGCCCATGATGGCAAAGAACCACCAAAAAGTACCCAGTCCCCAGACGGCCAAACCGGCAAAAATGCTGGCATAACCGACGGGCGCGGCAGCATCCGCTGTTAAGAAGATGCCGCTGGCATACGAAGCAAAGCTACCTTGAATAACTGATCGCCCGAGAATCTGAAGGGCAAAACTGGACTGCGCCCAGGGCCCGCAGAGAATCATGTCCTGGAACGCCTTCTTCTTTGGTGGCTGGTAATTGCCCAATAAACGTGCCCAGAACAGCACGTCCAGAGCGAAAGCCAGGGGCAGTGCCATGCCGATAAGCAGGTACGACAAGATGATGACAGGGATCTGCTGCTGGCTACTGAGCATGGCCGAGTTGCAGATCGTCCCGCCCCCAGCTGCCGCCGTTAGGGCGGCGATCACTGGGAGCTGCGTGGCAGGAGAGACGCGGGGGACACCTGAAGGGTAGATTTTGATCAAGACGAACGGCAGGACGAAGCTGATCAAAACAGCCACTGCGAGTGCTATCCACCACAAGACGTAGACGATCTTGCTCCACGGACCGCCCCAGGCCGAAACCAGAGACATTGAAGCCATTTGAATGATTGAGGTAAATGCGACTGAAACGCTTGAAAGACCCGCCATCTCGGCTTCGTCATGCTTGAGAGCTTGAACAGCGTGCTGCGGATAAAGAATGAACCGGAGGATATAGAGGCAGACCATAGACAGAAGGAGGACCATGGCAGTTACCCATAAGATGTAGGAAATGATTGTGAGGCCATTGAAGCGGTAATCGAGTTGCTTTAAGACAGCGGCGAGGATAGCAGTGCCTTGCGGGAGCAGAAACCACTGGGACGAGAAGCTGTGTATGATTTTACGGACGGCTGATCGTTCTCGGTGATCGAAATCCGTTGGCAACAGCGAATTCGTGGGGTTGGACGCCTTGGGCATTCTGTCAATTGATTTGACAGAAACATTTATAACGTAACTGAAGCCTGTAGACTGAGACGGGTTGTCAGCATCGACTGTGGTGTTTTGGGTTCCGTGATTGGCTTCTGAGCATCGTTCCAGTTCCTGCTCTCGAGAGACAGAAAGGCAGGAGAACAAGGGGTGAGGAGGGCCGGGCCAGGTAAATGCAACGATTTGCATCCCCGAGGAGATACCAGACCAGCCGTCAGCCCAAAACGGAAATGGTTCGAACCGCATGTTGGTGGTCTTTGCTACCCCGGCAGCTTGGGTCTCTTACTGCGTAGGTTGCGCCTGCACTACGGACATTGTCAGTGGCTCTGTCAGGCCCAAGCCTGCTGTCATAGCGTAATAATGACGTCTAAGAGTCGACAGGTCAAAGGCGCGGAGTGATGAGCTAACACTTTCCATAAGACCATCCATACCGTAATAGAGGTGCCACCGAACCCTGGTAAATAGAATTCGTTGCAAGATACCACGCATACACGATTTGACCGCCGAATCACACACCAGGCGTCTCTGGCTTACTTGGTGGTGGCCAGCGATGGGACTACCTCCCATGAGGCCACTGTTGCTGGCGGGGGGCACGTCGACGCGGATGGGCACCCCTAAGCACCTTCTCCGCATGCCTGATGGAACACCCTTGTACCAACGACAGTTGCGACTTCTCCGCGCCGTGTTCCCAGAGCCGCAGACCATCTACATCTCATTGGCGCCAGACTCTGAGACGGACGATTACCTCGAAAGTTTACTCTCGGCTGAGTCCGCTCCGACACCTGAGAATGGCGACTTGAGCAAGGAGCCAAAAGTGAAAATCATCCGCGACAGCCCCCTACCCAAGTCTCGTTACTCCGCGGGACCGGCTGCTGGTCTGCTCGCCGCGTACCGATACGACCCGTGGGGCAACTGGGTTGTGGTCAACTGCGAATACCCCCTTCTGCCACCAGACGCCATCTACCATCTCCTTGGCAAACACGACTCGGTACCAGTGACGTGCTACCGTTCGATGGATGGGAACATTGAGCCACTGCTGGCTATCTGGGCCCCGCCGGCTTCGGCCCGGCTGGCGGAGCGTGTAGCTCGAGGGCATCCATGCCCGCAAGAGGCAGCAACGGAATTCGATGCACTCACGTTGGATGCGCCGCCGGGCTGTGAGTGGTGGCTCGCCAACGTGGATTCGATGGAAGAGTGGGTGAAGACGATCGAAGAGATGAAGCTTGGGTCGCCAGAGCCAGTTGCTATAGAAGTGCCAAAGGAAGCGGCATAGTGGATGATACCACGACATATTCATCTAGCAATCTTGTGAATTTTTGGTTTTTTATCCGTGTTATTTCCATTAGAGTCACGGATTCCGGCGCCGCCTGGGCCTCCCGCCTTGGCTTCATACCGCACACAAATATAAGAGATTCATGACCGGCAATCCAAGTAACACAAGTGACCAACTGCAAAGCTTTGGAAAGAAATATCTTGACCATTAGACCCAGTGAACGGCCGCAGGGGATCTTGACTTGCCTGATGATCTGAGCTCCGGGGTCGCCTTCAGACCGTTCGGCTTGACCCCACTCTTCAATCGGAGCCGAACACGGAATTTGGGATGGCGTAAGCACCCGGAAGCGGGTCAACCACCCTATCCGACGACTTGAGACGGAACCAACGGCATAGGCTGCAACATCGCATAATAGGCTGCCATTATCACCTATCAAACAAAAAGGCCAGAACTTCTCTCGATTGAGGCTGAACACTCGGTCACATAGGATTCATCCAATTTCAACAGACGTCGTTGCCGCAATGACCAACACGTAGGTCCTCACGCATCATCCCTCCTCTTCTCCGGAGCGTGTGGGGCTGAGCTGACATTCCTCAGGGGCAGTGGGACGACCGTAAACAACATAAACGATGGTGGTGCTCGGTTATTTGAACTTCCCTGGGAAATAAGAGAACGCATATACGAGTACTACCTCTCTTTCGATCACAATGACTTCGGCGACACGCTTCGGCCGCTGCACCTTTACATCGAGAAAGGAGGTTACTCGAAACCAATCCCGCCACTCATGCTCACTTGCAAACGCAGCTATCGAGAGCTCCACGAACGTGTTCACTCTGATGCCCTCATGAGAGTTCACACCGCCGGATGGGGCGACCGACGGGTTGGTTTCGCTGTCCACGGGACACTTCGTTTTGAGCGCTTGCGCAGGCTCTATGTCCTCATAGCCATGGAGTACCCCAATTGGAACCGTTGGCTGGGCATGTTCGGTGAAGTTGCTCGACGAGCAAGCAATTTGTCCGAGCTTATCATCGACTGGGAACCAAGGCCGAATAGTAGCAATACGAAGGATTGGGAGGCAAAACTGACGGAGAAAAAGTACGACGAGTTCTTCGGCATCTTGTCGGATTTGAAGAATCTTCGAGTGGTGAGGTTTTACGGGGCGATGCCAGCTGGGTGGCGGGAACGATTTGAGAAAGAATCATCGGCCAGGCTTGTGTGTTATAGAACCAAGTGGTGGAGGGAGCCAGGAATGGAATGACTGATGCCTATTAGTACATAATGCTATTTCTTCAGGAAGAATGTATGATTTTGGCACATTGCGGTCCCCAATAAAAAGCCAAGACCGTTCTACACTTAGCCGCATATTATTTCTCCTGATGCTCCATTGTCCTGACTTGACATACATTGAATCCACAGCGGAAATGGTGTGTTGATCCCTTTCGTATTTTGTTACGCTTCGGCCAATACTCTCGGTCAGGCAGCGTTCCGCTCAATAAAATGCAAGCCAAGCTCTCTGTAAAGGCAAAGATTACGTGAGCCTCCCCGTAAAAGGGTCTTTGTTCATTCTTCAACTACTTCAGCATGCTGTCAGCACCAGACTCGGAAGGCGCTAGCGCTGATCGGCTGGAATCAATAAATCCCATAAGCGCCAGATCAGGCTCCCCACAATGCAGCAGTAAGCACCGTAAATCAGAGCAAATATTTCTTTAAAAGCCATCAAGCCATCCATCAGACTCCGGTGAGGAGTGGAGGCACCAACATCATCAACCCAAACAAACGTCTTACAACATGAGATCGACCACGCCGGACAAGACCCTCCTGGTGATAGGAGCAGGTCCCCTCATCGGGCGGTCTGTCGCCACTCTCTTCGCGTCGAAACGATACACCAGTATTGCCCTCATTGCGAGAAGAGAAGAGCAGTTGCAGCTCGAGAACAAGGCCGTAGAGGAGGCTGCTCCAGGCGCAACGGTCAAGAATTACGCAGTGGATATCACCGATACAGAGGCGTTCAGCAAGGCCCTTGATGAGGCAGATGCATGTCTCGGCAAGCCGACTTGCGTTTTCTACAACGCCGCACGAGTAGCCCCTTCTCAAATGCTGGCTCACGACGTCAAGGAAATCGAGTACGATTTCAAGGTACAAAATCTGTCTCCGTGGTTTCCTGGAGCGATTCCTGATGCAAATAGAGTCACGGCTGACTCAGATGCCCTAGATCAACGTATCAGCTTTGTACGCTACCGCTCAACGTTACATTCCTCATCTCACATCCTTGGCTAAGTCGAGTCCCGAATCGACACCAGCCATCCTTGTAACGAGCTCTCTGCTTCCATACGAGCCTCATCCAGCCTTCTTTGCCCTGTCCTTGGTCAAAGCCGCCCAGCGCAATCTCACTCGGACAATGCGCATGTCTTATGAGTCTGAGGGCGTTCACATTGGCTTGATCAACGTGGGAGGCCCGGTTTCCCGCGACCACGAGGTGTTGAATTCCGAAAACGTTGCTCAGAAGTCTTGGGAATGGTTTTCCCAAATCAAGGTGAAGCCTTCCTTCGAGGTCAAGATATGAATTATGGGGTAACCGGAATTCAAAACCCACCAATCATCTTTATATACTTCATTGCATTTATCAAAAACCATCTGGCGTGTTGCTTGTAGTTAAACTTCACAGAAACTTGTCCGTCCTTTGGAATATTGTCCCAGAGCAGTTGCGCTATGAAAATAGCAGCGTCTGTCGTAGTTGTGGTCGAGAGAAGACGAATATTTCGCGGCCCGCCCTCATAATATTTATTTCTTACCTGCTCCAGCCTTCTTTGAAAGAGCCAACCTCGAAGCATTTCTTCAGCAAACTCAAGGCGCCTGTCATTTTCACTCTCAAACGCTTGGGCCATCATACGGACTTTCAAATATTTCCTATAAATTCTCCTACCAATTGCAATTTCCTCCTCTATCTACACAGATGAGGCAGGAACCACAACAAAACAACGAAAAGTCGCTTTCTCACATTTGCAGCCCTACTTTGGGAGCCAACAGTCACCTGACTCTGTTCTTCTTTTGACTGTCTTTGGTCACTCCTTGCTTTTCAGCTTGCTTCTCGCTCTGTTCACCATGGCACATCCCCGAGTCCTTCAATGTGTCAAGTACTCTACCAAAGCCATCATGATCTAGGTGATTATATGTGCGATGGCCACCAGTACTTGGGCTCACAGTGCTCTTGGTCTCGTCGGCGAGGTTGCTCTTCGCCAAGAGTACTCCCTCGCCAACGCTATGAACCTCGCCCATTGCACCTCCCATCTTCAGCAGCGCGGCATCCTCAGTCAGGCCACTGACCGTCGCATCGCCAAGTACCACCAGTACTCTCAGCTCTACCATCGCAACGTCGACGACGTCCTTGATACGATCCACGAGATCATCGACGGAAGCATTAGCCTGAATTCGACTGATGCTGAGGTCTTTGCTACTCGAGACGATGGCTGCGTTCTTAGCGTCGAAACCACCGAAGGCCCCTTCTGTAAGTTCATTCTTTCCATCTACTCAGATTGGCTCATGCTGATCTTGTCATCACAGACGTCAAGGGAGAGCGTGTTCGCTGGACACTCTGGGACGATGAGCCCGGCATCCCCATGTACCTCGATCTCCAGATCATCGACACCGAGACCTGCGAGCCTGTTCCTGACGTCTGGGTTGAGATTTGGCGTAAGTGATTATCCACCAAGCTCCATGAGCACTGTTTAACAGCACGCAGACGCGAACGCCACCGGCATCTACTCCGGCGTAGTCGCTGGCTCCAACGGCGCAGGTGACGACGACCCCAAGAACGCCTTCACGACCTTCCACCGCGGCCTCCAGAAAACGAACGCAGAAGGCGCCGTATGGTTCGGCACCAACTTCCCAGGCTACTATTCCGGCCGTACTCCTCACATCCACATCATGACCCACGTGGAGGGAACCGAGCCTCTGGAGAACGGTACCATTCAGAACAATGTCGCGACTCACGCCGGTCAGATGTTCTTCGACCAGGAGCTCGTCGAGAAGATGCGCAAACAAGACCCCTATAAAGTCAACACCCAGGCCTTCATCGAGAACAAGGACGACGCCTACTTTCGGCAGGAGGCGGAGTTTTCCGACCCCGTCATGAGCTATGTCTTGCTCGACCACGAGACGCGGAACACCGAGCAGGGAATCTTTGCCTGGAAGCTTGTTGGAGTGAACATGACGAATGTTCGAGAGCTGAGAGTTGCCACTTAGTTTCAGGGCTAAAGATTGGAGCAAGTCCCATGGAAGAAGGGGATAGAAGGCGCAGGCTTGGACGGAGAACCCAATACGGTCTAGGCGAAAAGTCGATCAGACTGGTGAGTCCTGACTCGTCAGACTATTATTAGATACTACACATCGGGAAATGTGCCGTCCATGAGATTGTCGACAGTTCAATCAACATATTTGAAATCAAGGTTTACCATTTAACGGTGAGCTTTTCGCCAAAGACACTCGGTGGCAATCGAGCACGTCGCTTTCCACTGAGTGAATGACAATGGCGGATACGGCCTAGTCCAGTGAGACAACAAGTCTGTTCTATATACACTTCTCCAGAAATGGTACCGAACCAGCCTATGATGAAATATCCATGGCGTCAATGGTTGCTGTCTGACCCATGTCAAAGCATGACTTGTTCAGAAAGTCAATCGCATCATCCATGCCCTGGGGCGAGTTGAACCAATGCCCGCCATCTGGGTACTCTTTCCACTTAACCACGCATCCAAACCTTCTCAGCGTGTCTCTCAGGGCGCGACCGCTTGCAAATAAGACCAGAGGATCGTCGACGCAGTGTTCCAGCAAGACCGGGGTGTTCCGCAGTAGTCTGTTGTCGCCAGGGATACTATCCAGCCCAAGCACCGCGCGAGTATCTGCGAGACTTCTGCCGGGAAACGGCATTCGGCAGGAGAATCCCAAGACAGCCCCAAGCCTTTGCTGGTCATCTGGGAGATTCAAGTTGAGAATTGTGTGCACGCTGGTCGCGGCACCTTGACTGATCCCTGCCAGAATGACGCGATCATACCGGCCACCCAGCACCTCGGCTTCTTTTGTGATTATGTCTCCGATACCGGAGACGCTTTCCTTCAGACCAGCAGCCTGCAGCTCTTCGCGTTCAGCGAAATCGGACACGTTCCAAATGTCGAACCATTGCGAGATTCTATCACCCGGGAATGCTGCCAAGTGGCCTTTTTGGGCTTGCGGAAATACCCAGCGGAAGACGGGAACGCATCCGCGAGAGTTTGACCGCGAGAGTCCTTGGAGTACGAGAGAGACTGGGAAAGGCTCTGCGCGTTGTCGCCGCGGCCGTGCAGGAAGACCGCGGTGCAGGTGTGAGCTGCCAATGGCGAGATAGTGACTGAAGACAGCTGCATTTTGATATGGAGTTTTGGAAACTATAAGATCTGTTTCTAGATTACAGGCACCACTGCTGTCATTTATTTGCCTTGGTAGTATGACATGTGCCAGTGCTGCTTATTCTGCACTAACCCCTGCTGCAGGCAGCCACATCCGGAAGCTCATGTAGCACGGCTTAGTATTCACGGCGAGCTTTTTATCAGGAACATGTTTCCCAGAAATATCAACAGGTTGCAAGTCACATTTCACATAGGCATGTTCATGATAACAAACGGAAACAAGTCTATCTACACGTCGGAACATGGAAACAGCCCTGTCAGTTCATTTGTTCGAAAGCTTGTCTCAGGTTGTATAACGATATCTGGAATGGGAAGGTTTGCAGAGCGGAACACATAAAATTTTATTTGAAGCTCTTCACTACAACACGATTCCTAACTTCCAATGTAACGTCGTAACCACAGATGGTAGCCCTCACGACATGCAAGGCTTCGCAAGTGCTATATTTCAATCGCCATTTCACATCGCCGGGCGGTTCATCCAATTCTTGAGCATGTTTCGGATATGATGCTGTTGGTTGGTTGATCCAGTACTGCTTGAACTTTCTCGTCGACTAACGACGTTGGTCAGGTCGGATCCCCCGGAAGGGGTTCGCGTTGCCATAGGCCTGTTCTTGTAGCCTTGGTTGGTCATTAGCAATGCAACAATTTCGTAGGGGCACTGGGCGAGCTCACACGTAGTGTCATATCGCTTCGGATCCTCAATGATCGCGAAGAACTTCGCCTTTGCTTTATCTCCCGGTGCCATGTTGAACGAACTGACAATTTAATGTATTGGGCACGATGGTTTGATTCTCTAGGTGGTCCGGCAAAGAAGCTCCCGCCGAATGGCGAGGAGATGTACGACGCGGGAGTAGGACGAGGGGTAGACGATTCTTATACTCTTGTCTGATCAACATCCCAGCTGAGACCTCGTGTTTGCTTGCTGCCATGACCCGGGGTAAGGTTTGCCTCCGACCATTCCTATTCGCTCATCCCCGTGGTCAATGTTTCAACGATCTTCGTTAGGATTGGAGAACGCATTGCTGTCACCGTCGAAATGAGGGGTAGCCCACCATCTTCTCCCTACGAAGTGCCGACTCACCGACTTACGTTGCAGCATTATTGAACTCTCCAGGGCAATTACGGATGTCCGGTTGGTCAGAAGCTCCTGCATGTTTCGTGATGGCGGGCGGTATGTCATGAGTCGAACGACCGCGATGGGCTTGAAGCCAGCACTTTCGGACTGCAGAGTACTAGGTTACAAGGTCAGTCAGTCAGATCCTGATATTGCGATGACGGGCTTCAACGTTCATTCAAGATCAAGCTTCTCAGCTTAGGGCGGTGTTGAAGTAGTTTACACGATTTAGTCTTGCGAATGGTGAGGAGCCATTTTTTCAACGATGGAGGCCGAAGCCGCCGAGAAAGCCACGGAGGAATCCTTGCCAAGCTAGATACAATGTACATCTTGCGTTCAAAAGGGTGTCATAATATAATTCATACAAGCAGAGAACAGTAGTCGCCAGAGAAACCAGCGGAACGGTGCTTGAACTAGCCGCGATGCTCTGAGCCCTCGCACGTTCAACTTGATTTATATTGACTCACAACGATGTGCGCAATTAAGCATCGATATGTCTCGACTCACTCGTATCCCAAATTCTACAAGTCAAAAAGCGTCCACGTAGTTAGAGTATTCGAAAAAAAGGAGAAAAGAGAGAAGCAATCTGTTGGGAAAGGTGTGAGCTGCGTAATGATGAATTGCTTGAATTGTAAACATAGTCAGCACTTAAAGCGTCCACGTATTCTAATGTAGATTGAAAATTCTCAACTCGCTTCTCAATCATGTCTAAAAAAGACGCCTTGAGCCGAGGTGTCTTCTCAATGATAAGTCTTGAAATGTGCATGAGAAAAGGTTTGAAGTGGGAAAAGAAAAGCTGGAGTATAAATGCGAGTTATATCCTTTTCGATATTGCCAGAAACCTAGTAATGAACGTATGCAAATAATGCAAAATAGTTTGTCGCACATTAGACGAGAACCAGAGTTAAGACTTGTCCTAGCTTACACGCGTCTCTTAGTGAGATACGAAGCAAGATTTAGGTGGTCTGGAAGAAGACCGCATATCTTACTTAGAGGTTTAAAATATTGTAGATGCATACTAGTAGTAGACAACGCAAAGAAACAACAAAGAGACAGAGCATGCTAGCACGACCTGGAGTCCAACTAAGGGAGCTCTGGGTTATAAGCCTATCTAGGGTTAGCAACTACCCGGCCCGCGGGTCCCATAGATACCCGCTAAATAGGTAGGTAGTTATAGGTAGTACCTGTGGGTAGCAGTAGTTACTTATAGGTACCTATAGGTTAAGTAGGTTTAGGTAATTAAGCCTATAGGTATAGTATAAATACTATACTTATAGGTTTAAATAGCTTATAAATAAGATATTTATAAGTAATTTATATTTTTTATTAGAAATTATAGATATTTTTTATAATAATTAGCCTAAATAATAAGTATATTATCTACTATTAGAATAATTACTACTATTTACTTATCTCTAAGTACCCCTTATTTACCTTTATAACTTAAACTATTAATTATTATAAACCTTACTTATTTTTAAGATAGCTTTAACTAGTTTGAGATCTTTAGATATAATAATAATATATTTAATATTAAGCGTAATAAGATAATTACTAACCTTATTAATCTAATAAACTTAAAAAATTAAAGGGATATATTTTCTTAAAAACGCTAGAAAGAAAGCTTTCTAAAGACTCCTATAGAGTAATAATAGCTATCTTCTGTTAGTAAAAGCTATGATTACTAAAGCTAATATTATTATAAATCTCCTTATAAAGTTACTAGAAAGGGAGCTTAGAGATAATAAGATTAATTAACTTCTAATAAGTTCTAATTTTATAAAAAGCCCTAGCTAAAATAAGTTAATTTATAGCTATTTTTTATAATAATCTAAGCTTATTTCTAAAATATTAATAATATTTCTTCTTAACTTAGCTAGGAATAAGAAATTTGCTAGGGAGAGACTTTCTAATAAACCTTTTAGCTATTTTCTTAATAACTTTAATAAGTCTAGTTTTCTTAGCTAAGGAAGGTTTAGTTATTTTCTTAGCGAAAGAAAGCTTAGTCTTTTTAACTAAAAAAAGCCTAGGTTTTTAAGTATTTTAACTTAGAATTAGAGTAATAATAATAAAATTCTAAGTAGGATTATTAATATCCTAAAGAGGATTAATAATATCTAGAGTAGGATTAGTAGTATTCTAAGGAGGATTACTAATATCTTAAGGATTACTAATACCCTAAGTATTAGTAATATCTAGAGTAAGATTAATAATATTCTAAGGAGGATTACTAGTATCTTAAGGATTATTAATATCCTAAGGATTAGTAATATTTAGAGCGGGATTAGTAGTATTCTAAAGAGGATTAGTAATATCCTAAGTAGTAGTAATAATATTCTAAGCTAGAGTAGTTTTTTAAGCTAATCTAATAAGCTTCTAAGCTAATTAAATAAGCTTCTTCCTAGCTTAAGTAGCTTTATATTATATTTCTAAGTATATAAAAGCTATAGCTTGGATAGATATTAATATAAGTAACTATTTTAATAAATTAGAAGGATAATTACTACTTAATATATTAAATAGTTATAAGTTATAAGAAGAAGGTTTAGAAATTAGAGAGGAAAAATAATTTAAAATATATAATAATTTTTATCAACTTAGTAAGAAGGTATAAACTTAATTATTAAGGATTTTAAGATACTTAATAAGAAGGTATAAACCTAATTATTAAGGATTTTAAAATTTATACAATCTACTATAAATTAACTAAGTATTATAAAAATATAAACATAAGCTTATTAAATAGAAAATCTTTTAAATACTCTAATAAAAAGGTTTAAAATATTTTTAATCTTTATTTTTTTAGGATACAAGAGGGGGAAATTATAATAATTAATATACTAATATATAAATTACTAGTTATATATTTAATATTTTTTAATATTTTAAAGCTAGAAAAAACTTCTCTCTTAATAACTATTTAGCTAATTACTATAACTATAATAAAAGTATAATTATAGCTAGTATAAGTAAGGTACTATTATCTTTCTTAATAAATAACTAATTTAGCTAATATTCTTAGTTATTTAGTAAGTTATTTTATAAGATATCCTTAGGATATAATTATAATATATTCTACTTACCTTTATAATAATCCTTTATACTAATTTACTATAAGCTAATTACTTAGATCTAGTATAGGAGTAAAGTAAAAAGTAAACTTAGAGTATTCTAAGAATATTAATACTAAGAAGTCTTACTAGTAAATTAATAATATAAATAAGGCTTAAAAGGAAGTTAATTATATTAAGAAAGCTCTTAAGTAGTAGAAGGCTTATAAACTTAAAGCTCTTAAAGCTTTAAGTAAGTAAACTAATAGTTTTATAGCTAAATATATTAAGCTAGAAGCTTAAGAGATCTAATAAATGAAGGCTTATTAATAAGTATTTTTATTTATTAATTTAGTTAAAATACTAATAATTCTATAGTATATCTAAGGGAACTTACCTAAGCTAGCTTCTTGCTAGAATAACTAGTATAGCCTCCTCTAGCTACTATAATATTATAGCTAAAAATAGAAATAAGGCTTAGGAAGATATCCCTATTAATAAGATTAATAAGAATACCTAGATAAATCTAGATAATATTAAAGGGTTACTTAATTTTAATATAGGTATTAATAATTAAACACTTAGTATTAATATTACTAAGTAATTTATTATAATTATTAATAAGCTAATCTAGGTAAGTAAATTACTATAAATAATTATTATAATTACTAATAATAATAATAAATATAAGAAAACTATATCTAAGAGTATTACTTCTTTTATAATAATTAAGAAGTTATACTTAAGAGACTTTATATTAAGCTTAAGTATCTTTTAAGCTACGCTACCTTTACTATAGCTATTATAAATAACTATAGCTTAATTTAACTAGGCTATAATTATCTAATAGCTAGCGATATCTTTACTAAAGAGGAGGTACTTCTTTAGTTTACTCTCGCTAAATACTAGTAGCCTAAGCGCCTCTTTAAAAAGAAGTAGAAGTACTTAATCCTAAACCTTTTTATTAAGAAAATTAAAATATAAGTAATATATTATTATAGTAATCTTTTATTATTATACTAATTAAAATAGTAACTTTACTTTAGTATACTATCCTACTCTTAAGATATATAGTATATTATATATTATAGCTAAGCGCTACTATAGCCCTATCTTTAAGCTATTAGTTAAGGCTATATTTATTAAAATTACTAGTTAGGTAGTTAAGAGAGGTATTCAGGAGCTTATAGGTTTATCCTAGCTTTAGGATAACTTTATTATTTTTAATTAAGTAGTTAACTTCTTATTTAAAATAAATAGTTTATTCTCTATTATTCTACAGCTAATCCCCTTCTTCCTTAAGCTTAAGCTTATATAGAATAATATCCCCTATAACTAGCTATAAGTTAGTAAGATAGCTTAGGAGCTTACTTATTAATTTAACTTTTCGCTCTAAATAATAGAGCTTTATTTACATTTAAGAATTAATAGTAATACTAGGAATAGGAAGTAAGTAATTATTATAGTAATTATTTAAAGTAATCTAAATAAACTAAACTAATCTAGTAGTTTATATTACTATTTTCTTTATTAATTACTCTACTAAGTTTATATCCTTTTTCTATAAGGTTATATACTTAGTATGAATTATATAGAGATTTATATCTACTAATATTAATAAAGTCCTATAGTATAAAGATCAGGGTATGGCCTCTAGCCACTGCATAGTAATTTTACCTGCTCAAGTGCAATAGACCTTCTAACTCCGCGCCTCCTAATAATATATAGCCTTCGGTCACGTGATTATAACTTTTCTAACTATAGCTGCACTTATACGTGCCTATTAATAGCCTTACGATCTTCAACTTTATATTAATAATAACGTAGTTTTTAATTATTCAAACTACGAAACTATTAACTTATCCTCTCGCGCACTACCTGCGCTACTAATACCGCCTCTATTACTACTTCGTCCGCTAGAAGTTATTACTATTTTTATAGTCCTCTTATTCGATCGGGTTAGCTAACGCCTTCGCAGCTATGCCGTCGTTAGTAACGCTCTCTCTATTCAGCGTAAGCCGTACTTACTAACGTTCGTAGGTTACTTTACTATAATAAGTATTCTATATTAGCTTATAACTCAGAAGCCCTAATAAGCCTAGGCCGCCTAGGCTACCTCTGCCTTAGTAATATAGAGGACCTACTTAAAGAAGGGCTACTCTATAGGGTATATAATAACCTACTAAACTTCTACTACTAAGTTTACTTACTTAGCTTTAATACTATAATACCTTATAGAGTCTCCTATAGGGGTATTAAGGTAAGCCCTCTTAAGGGCTATATTAATAATACGCTCTCTATATATAGCGGAGTAGTTAATAAAGGAGCGGGTTTTATTAATTATATTAAAGCGAAACTCTCTAGTAACCCCCTCTATATTATTTATATTAAAAGGTATACCTCGCTCGGGCTTAGTATATTTATATATAAGGTTTAGTACTAATATAGTTAAGAGATAAGATTAAGAAAGAGGGAGAGGTATAAAACCCTACTTATAGTAGTAGAGCTTCTTATACTTCTAGCTATAAGAACCTCTTAGGAAAGACCTCTCTAGTTAAGGAGTTACCTCTTATATAGTAGTATTTATTTTTAATACTTTACTAGAAGGTTAACCTTTTAGGTTAAGGAGTTATCTTATATAGTAGCTTTTATAGCACCTTATTAGAAGGTTTAGCAAGGGCGTTTCTAGGCTATAAGAGCCTTAGTAGCCCGTTTAGCTCTAAAATAATTAGCCCTAGTATAGCGCGCGTCTAACTTTATAATATTCAGAGGGTTTGCTTATAAGTAGTAGGAATATATAGGGTTCCTATATTATTTTCCTTAATTAATAGAGGGTATAGGTTAAAATACCTATATAGTATTTCCCGAATTATGCTTGCGAACTAGGTAAATTTATTATAGTCTTTTTACAAAGGGGCTGCGGCATAATTCCGAACTTAAAGATCAGGGTATCTCTTACTTTTAAATATATTAATAAGTAATTACTTACTAATCTTATAGAGAGTCTCTATAGCTTATAGTTAGAATGAAATTTAATAATAGTTTTTAAGAAAAAGACTTTATATTATTTCTTAAACTAATCTTATAAATCTACTTTATAATACTAAAAGATTAGTTATCTTTTAGTATTTTTAAATCTTATAAAGTATAGTTATTATATTTCTTAGTAATAACTTAAGAGAATAATTATATTACTTATTACTAGGGTTTTATTTAGAAACCTTTCATTATTTTATAATTTAAATTAGCTTCTTCTAAGCTATTTTTAGCTACTATTTCTTTTAAACTTATAATAGTTAATTATTATTTATTAATACCAAACGCGCTCAGCATAGTTATCCCGCTTAAGGGCGTCCAACGCGTTTAACGCGTTAAATATACCTAAACGCGTTAACCCTTATAAAAAGGCTTATTACCTTTAAGGAAAAAACCTTCTAAATTTATAGAATCTTTACCTATATTCTTCACTTATTATATAGACTATATTAATTAGTAGTATAACCTTAATAGTTAGCTATATTCTCTTATAACTAAGGATATCCCTTATAATTAAGGAAGGTACTTAATTATATAGATAGCTAACCCTATTAAGTTTATACGAAGTAGTATCTTAGTAGTTAATACCTATAGGTATTATATATTATTAAAAGCCTCTAAACTCCCCCTTTCCCTTAACTAGGAAATATTAATAAGAGATATTAACTCTTTACTATTTCCCTTAAGTAGGAGATATCCCTAAGAGATATTAAACCTTAAAGATTTCCTTAACTAAGGAATATTCTAAAGAGATAATAAACCTCTAATAATAGTACCTTATAGGCTACTTTCTAATTATAAGGTTAAAGAAGGTCTTAAGTCTAACCTTCTAGAACTTATTAACTATTTAACTATTATAAACTTTATAGTAGTCCTTAAGTAATACTTAGATAAGTTCTATATATTACTTACCTAGACTAAGTATACTCTTTTTAAGTTAGTAATAAAAGCGAGTATTATAGCTATTACTTATAAGAACTTTAAATAACGTTTAGTAAATTACTATAAATATATTTAAAAGTTAATATTATATAAGGAAGTATATAAGACTACTTAATATATTTAAGGTAAGGTCCTATAGGTATAGATAACTAACTTATAACTATTTACTAATACTATTAGGTAGTAGTATTACTTTAATCTCCCTTATTATAATTAATATATTAAGATAGAGACTAAATAAAGCTAGACTTTAGATCTAATGCTCCCTTTTAAAGAGGATAAAGAGAGGGGAGGCTATAAGACCCTAAGAGCTAAAGCTATAGATAAGCTAGATATCCTAAAACCTATATCTAAACTTAATATAATAATAATCCCTAAAGCCTTTTTAATACTCTTATTAACTCTAGAGGAATATTATAAGTTTAGACGAAGTTTTATAAATAGTTTATAACTCCTACTTCTTAAACTTATATTAAAGGATATAACTACTATATTAATACTAGAGCTAAGCTTAAATACTTTTTATATATTATTTAAAAAAAGTAAAGATATATTAAGTATTTTATTTCTAACTTAAGGAAAAGGAATAAGTAGCCCTCTCGCGCTTAAGCTAAGTAACTTATAGAGTTACTCTAGTACTTATAGCTAGGGTAAGTAATATAATAAGATAAGCGCCTAGGAACTAGAAGCTAGTCTATTAAACCTTAATAAAAGTAAAGGATATAATTAGGATATTAAATATATAGAGGATACTCCTCTACTATTATTATTACTTATATTACCGAGAGATCCTAGTAATAGAGGTAATAATAATAACCCTAAGGGCTAAAATAGTAGAGGAGGTAGCCCTAGTTATAGTAGTAGTAATAGCTAAGGCGATTAATACCCTTAACTACTAGCTAGGCTAAGAGATACTATTAAACTATTATCTAACCCTAATAGGTTCTTAGTTAGCTATAACTTTCTTATATTCCTTCTCTCTATAGATAAAAAAGGGGTAATATAAGTAATAGCTAGAATATTAGTTATAAAACCTAGGTATAATACTCTTTAATATAAGACTAATATAATTAAGTTATTTAATCCGCCTCTATATAATAATAAAGTTAAAGATATATATATTAATAGTAATTTAAGGACTATCTACTAAAATATATTAGTTTATTAATATTATTAATAGCTATATTAAGTTAGATAATAGGAACCTAGCTATAGCTACCCTTAACCTATATTAAACCTTACTAAAGTATACCTTAGACTAGTATTATATTAATCTAATACTTAATAAGAAGGTAGAACTTAAGGACCCTAACTATAGGTTAGACTATTAGAAAAAGTTATAACTTAAACGTTTTCGTTTACTATATGAAATTACTAAAGCACGTTTAACTAAGGAGAGGTATACTCTATATGATATATATAATTAATATAATATTTAATACTAAATAACTAAGGTTACTTAACTATATAAGGATACTAAAGAGAGCGAATCTAAGGTATTAACTATTACCTATAATAAGATAGATATAGAACTAGTTATAAGTATTCCTTAGCTAACTAATAATATAAACTATAATAAGTTTATTATAAGCCTATAGAAGATAATCCCTAGCTAGTATTAAATAGTTACTAAAGGATCCTAGCGAGTATTAGTCTAACTATCTATTAAGGCGACCCGTATAGGAACCTTAGCAACGTAATTATTACTAAAAGAGACCTTAAAGGTAGGCTATACTATAGCTACTCGTTACCCGTACTATATAAACCTAAAAGAGATTATATCTAGCCTATTACTATTAAGACCTATAAAGTAAGCTACTAATATAGCTACTAAACCCTTATTAAGCTCTATTTATAAGGAAATTTAGTTTAACTAATAATAAAGGCCTAAATACTAATACGAATAGCCTAGTTAATATATTTAGTATCCTTAACCGCCTAGTTACTCTTTAGTCTATATAACTAAGAGTACTAGTCGTAAGTGAGTAGAAGAGGAAGTATATACTTCGTTAGATAAGGGTAACTTTAACTATATCTAATATATTAAGGCTAGCGAGGATTTAGACTTATATAAAGAAGACTTAGTTATTAGTACTAATAATAAGGATAACTAAGAGTAATAAGAAGATAATCCCAAGTATATTAACCTAGTTACTTAACCTGCTTATTACTACGAATACCCTCTAGGTTATATCCCTAGATATAAGGATAAGTATCCTATTTTTAATATTAACTCCTTTTAAAATTCACTCCTTAAAGATCCTAGAATCTACTCGTGCGAAACCTACTTTTATAATACTAAGCTATATATTAACTTCGAGAGTATCTTCTTATATTAAACCTTTCTATCCCCTTAGCTAAATATAACGCTTATTAGTCTTATTAAGCTATAGTAATATATAGTTATATATTTATACTGCTATATATACGCTAAGATTATTATCTAGGGCTATTATAACGGACTACTAATCGTAATCTACGTTAATACTAGCGTAGACTGCTTAGTTATAAGCAAAGCCTACTTATAATAGTTCTATACCCTCTTAAGAGAACCTAAGGTATTTAAGCTCTAAGATATAGGAAGCCTTAAGACTATCGCCTAGGTAACCTTTATAATTCTTATATAAGGATAATAACTTAATAGCTATATAATAACTACTAAGCTCTATATAAGTATATAGCTTATCCTATATTTAAATACTAGTTTACTTATAAGGTAAGACTTTAATATACCTAATAGGCTTAATATTCTAAACTTAGAATTATATATCTAAATTATATCCTATAATAATATTTAAATTCCCTCTTAGATCTATTTAAAAGTCTTTTTAAAAGTTTATAATATATACGCTATAAGAAATATAACTATTACGCTATATAATCGCTCTGCTATTTAAATTAATATACTATTAGTAAAATAGAGTCCCTTCTATTTAGCCTAAAGCACGAAGGGTATATATATATATATATAGGTAATTCACTATTAGTTCCTATTATTAATAACGCTCCTTATTTGTTAAAGATTAAACGAGGTATTAAGCTTAGAACCCTAGCGCCCTTTAAGTTGTTAATAGATACCTTAAATTAAAGACTTATAATTAACTATAAATAGCCTTTTTAATACTATTATATAAGGATCTAACGTATTACGCTATTTTTAGCCTTTCTAATTATAAGCTTATAATACTTGCTTAGCTACTAGAACTATTAGTTAATAAATAAGTAGAAATCTCTAACCTAACTAATAAGGAAGCGCTCGCTAACTATAGCGTAATAAATAATAATATAATATTAAATAGTAGAGATATCTATAAGGGGAATATTAACCTAAATAATAAGATAGGTATAACTAAGCCTAAAAACTTACTAGTAGTTATTACTAAGGAAGGTATATATATCTATAACTAAGATACTAAAGCTATATAACGCCTTAAAGAGGTTATCTTATATTACCCCGCTATTTAGAAGGACTAAGGACTAATTAACCTTTTAAAAGATTAATACCTTAAGGTCGAACTTATTAAAGGATAGTAGAATATAAATATTAAATAACAACCTTATTTTATTAATAAAGAAGATAAGAAACTTATTAATAAAACTTTAGATATGCTCTATGCTTATAACTATATAGAATAGGGTAACTCTAGACCTATACTATTTAGAGCCCCTATATTTACTATATAGTAAATCGTAGATAGTAAGTATAAAGGTTATATAGTTATAGACCTATATACTCTTAATAAAGCTATAATTTCTAATATATACTCTATACTACTATAATAAGATATTATTAAACGCCTTTATAATAAACTATAAATTACTATAGTTAACGCTCGATCCTTTTTCTATTAATTTCTTATTAAGAAAGAATATCGAGATCGATTTACTATAGTTAGCTACTAGGGATAAAAATGCTTAAACGTAGTACTTATAGGATTCTATAATTCACCTACTTACGCTTAACGCGTTATAAATAGACTCCTATAACTATATAAGGAATATACCTGCGCGTTTATTAATAATATTATTATTACCTTAAAGGACCTTAATACCTACTTTAAGTACCTTAATATAATTCTTAAACTCTTTATAGATATTAAACTCTTGCTTTTAGTAAAGAAGTTATTTATTAGATATCCTTCTATTAAGCTACTTAGCTTTACTATTAACGCCTTTAGACTATTAAATACTTAAGACTATATTAATATTATTAAGAAAATTAAGTACCCCTATAACCTCCGCTAGCTTAAATACTAGATAGGCGTAACTAGTTTTCTATAATGTATAATACTATATTATAGTTATTATATTTAACTGCTCTAATAGTATAAAACTATATTACTTACCTAAGCCTAAGCTTAAGGGAAGAATAAAGGCGCTATAAGAAAGCTTTTCTATTAAAAGATAAGTTTTAAACTTATACTAGAAGAAGTAGCTAGCTTTAATAATATTAAGGATACCTTAATAGTAGATAACGCCTTATTCTATTATAACCCTAATAAGTAGTTATTTATATAGCTTAACTTATTAAAAGAATATAAATACTCCGCGCTAATCTTCTAACTAGCTAACTATATTAAATAGAAACCTTACAACCCTATTAAGCGTACTAATATATATCTAATTACTTATATTAGTAAGGCTCTTAACTAAGATAAATAGAAATATTAGCTTACTAAACTTAAAGGTACTTACTTAGTATAAGTAGTAAAGAAGTATTAGCTAATACTACGTTTATCTAGACGAGACCTTATAATAGTACTTACTAACTATTTAGTAATATATAATATTATTAAATAAACGTCGCTATAGTTAGAGGATAAGACGAGGTCTAACTTATAACTTATATTATTATCTAAATATCTTAGCTAGTTCTCCCTAGTATATTATTATATTCCTAGAACGTTAAATATCGTAGTAGACGCGTTATTATACCTACTTATAATAGAAATCCCTATTAAAAACATTAGGGAACTTAATAAGATATAGGACGATATACTAATAGGTATTAACTTTATAATAAAGTATCTCTTAATAATAACTTTAAGGCTAAGCTTATCTAATTATATACTAACTCTAAGTCTTAGAGCAGAGTATATAAGATACTCTATAAAAAGGCAGATAATATAGACCTTAACTTTATTATATATAATAGTCTTCTTTACTATATTAACCCCTATACTAATAAACGAAGGCTCTATATCCTAAAAGAGTTAGTAACGCCTCTTATTAAAGAAGCTTATAATAACTACTATTACTTTAGTAAGGAATAGATATAGAGAGCTATTAATAAATACTTTTATATACTACGTCTTAAACGATAAGTTAATAATTATATAGCTAACTACTTATAATGCGGGACTATAAATATAGAACGTTAACTGCTACTTAGTATAATATAGCTAATATTAATACTAGCTATTCCCTTCTATATAATTGCTATAGACTTTATCGTTAGACTTCCTAAAATACCTTTATAGTATTTAGGCTATAAAGTAGAGAACTTCCTACTTCTTAATATAATACTTACTATAACTAATAAGTTCTCTAAAGTAACTCTTCTTATCCTAGGTTACTTAATATATACTACTAAGATCTAGGGATACCTCCTTCTTTATAACCTCTAGTATAATAACTAGGGAATACTAAAAGCTATTATATCTAATTATAACTAAAAGTTCCTATTAAAGTTTTAGACTATAATATGAGCTAAATTATATACTAAATTAAGATTCTTAATAATATGTTATCTATAAACCGATAGTATTTTAGAATATAAAAATTAAACTATTAAACTAGCTATTCGTTACTTTCTTAACCTCGTTAATAATAACTAAGTAATGTTACTACTAAGCCTTTAATATAACCTTAATAACGCCTACTTATAAGTTATTAGTTATTTACTAAACTAAATCCTATATAATAAAAATATTAATAACGCGTTAAATATCTTAGGTAATACTAACCCTAAAATAAACTGCGAAATCTTCTAGGAGGAAGCGAAAATTTTAATCGTAGTAGCCTAGCTATATATAAAGGAATAGTATAATAAAAAATATTATTTTATTACTTTTAAGCTAGGTAACTAGGTATACCTTAAGATAGGATTAGGATATTATCTACTAGGATAACTAAACCTAAAGTATAGCTATTAGTATATTCCGTTTAAGGTCCTTAAATACGTTAGTAAGTTAGTATACCGCCTTAATATTCTACCTAATATAAATATTTACTTAGTTATATCTATTATCTAACTTATATTAGTACTAGCCCCTAGTAGTAACCTATTCTACTATTAAGATAACTACTAAGGCCTAGTTAATATTAAGGAAGATAATAATATTTATTAGCTTAAAGTATATAAGTATTTTAAGATTAAAAGTATTCTTAAGAAGCAAACCCTTGCGTAAGGAAAGGTATAATATCTAGTTAAATAGAAAAGTTACCTACTAATATATATTATTTAAATAGATAAAGATATTATAAATATAAATAAACTTATTATTATATTTAAAAATAAGGAATAAGAGATAGAATAGCTCTATAAATAAGTATAGGCTTAAAGACCTATCTAATAGGGCGTTAAACTAGTATTAGAGCCTAGTAAAAGACTACTAAGATACTTAAGAGGAAGGCCTTATAAGAACCTAGTAGAATAATATAATATATATTATAAATAAGGAATACGCTACTTAAAGCGCCTTAAATAGATAAGTAGACTATAAAGAGTATTATAACTAAAGCCTTATTATAAAGTAAAGACGTTTAGCACGCTTAGTATATCTAAGAACTTTACTCTAATAATAGCGATATTTATATCTATCCTATTAGTAAAGATAACTACGCTTATTATACCTTCCCTCTTAAACTCCTTCTACCCTTAGTACTATAAGAACTTTTATAAATGCGACTGCCCTCCTCGCTAGAAGGTTAATCCCTACTCTTATTTAGCTAATAAGAAAAATTAGCGCTTAAGTATATATATATAAAATAAATTTATATTACTAGGTAACCTTACTAGTTATTACTACTACCTTTACCTACTTAGTATTAAGCGTATTTTTTCCTCTATATATATATTTTACTAAAGAGCGTTAACGCTTTTAACCCCGTTACTATGCTATTATTATACTTATATATCTCCCTTTATTACTATTATCCTTATCTAGATATTAAGGAATCTTACTAATACTCTATATTATTACGCGCTCGGCGCTACTAGAGTAACTTATATTATATATACCTAGGTATTACTTTACTATAAATAGATAATGCTTTAAATATAAAAACGCTAAGTATATTACCCTTAATTATATTTACTACTACCTACTTAATATTAAGATCCCTTATAATAAGCCTAGATATTATATTTATAACTAAGAAATCTTTAAGCGCGCTCTTAACTAAGAGACCTAATATTATAGAACTAGTTATAATATTTCTAATACCCCGTTTATTATCTACCTAGGTACTAATATTTACCTAGTTACCTAATTACTATCTATAAACTAAATTAAGTTCTACTACTAATTTCCTAATACTATCTTAAACCTCGAGTAGCTATCCCTCTATAATACTATATAGAACTCCCTTAAACGCAACCTATATTATACTATTAATATTACTAATATACCTATTTCTATTAATTCTAGAGAGGCCTTAAGCGGAGATAATAAACCTATTACTATTAAATATAATTAAGCTAATAGAACTATTAATACTAATTAGCCTAAACTATCCCTTAATACTAGCTAACCTAACTAAGCTATTAACGCTACTAAATATATTAAACCTTAACTATTAACTAATATTATTATAAGTAGTACTAGATTAACTCCTATAACTTAGAATAAGACTAATAAGATAGCTACTCCTAAGAAGCAAGCTACTAGTATTAGCACCACTAATATAATAGATATTATTAAGGCTATTAAGGGAATATAAGCCTATAGTAAATATATTAGCTATATCTCTATACTACTTAATAGATATAAGGAGACTTAAATCGCCCTAACTATAGCGCTCTCTAAGAGTTATATTACTAATACTAGCGCTATTACCCTTAACCTAGGCTAATTTATTAAGTTAGCTACTAACGAGTTTAAGTTTATTATAGCGACTATTCCCTAGGGATTATTATAAGAGAGCCCGGGCTTCCTTAGCCTAGAATAATACCTTATTACTAGGTTATCTACTAAGCGTATAATATTAGCTACTAGCCTAGAGGATCGCCCTAATATTAATCCTTCCTCTAATATTAGCCCCTTTAATGCTATTAATACGCCTAGTGCTACTAAGACGCCTAATACTACTACTAGTATTAAGAAGATTATTATTATAGACTAGTAATCCTATACTTATATTACTAGCCTCTATTACCTTACTTATTCCTATATAAAGTTCCTAACTACTTAGGAGGTAATTAATATATACCTTTAGTACCTCTATTTCTTTAATATAACTAACTTTATTACTACTTACTAGGCTAAACGCCTTACCTTATATATATTTATCTAGAACGGCTTAATTATCCTTAGTCTATATATATATATCCACGCCCTTAACTTATTTATAACTAAATAAATTATAAGTAACCCGGAGTTTAGCGCTATATTACTATTCTTTATTATTAAGTAGATATTATAATGCGAGTTTCCTAATATATATACTAAGGATAATACTTATATTAGTTAGGCTATAGTTAATAGTAATAACTTAAGCGCTATCTATACTCCTTTAGACCTTAATAACCCTAAGGCTATAGATATAGCTAACTTTTAGTATAAATACGCTATTAACCTTCGAGGCCTTTATACTAACGTCGCCTCCCTCGCTACCTTAATTATTATAATTAAAGATAATAGCGTTACTAAGTTATACCCTAAGGTTAGTAATAAATCTCGCTACTTATTCCTAGAGTAATATAAGGATAATACCTAACTAGCTACTATTTATAATATTAGTATTAACTAACTCCTAGTTATAGCTAAAGAGATTATTAATAATAAGGATAAGGATTACTCTAACCTCTTAAAGATAGCTAATACTACGCCTAAGACTCCCTTAGCCTAAAGTAGGATATAATAAAACGTATAGAATAGAAAGGAAGTAAGGTTATATATAGTTACTTATATATAATAATATAGCTCTATTTACTAATATATTACTATAATAATAGGTATAAATTGAATTTTATACTATATATCGCAGTTAATACCTTTTTCTTCTTATATAGGTAATTAATACTAAACGCGCTTAGCATAGTTATCCCGCTTAAGGGCGTTTAATATATTTAACGCGTTAAACGTACCTAAACGCGTTAACCCTTATAAAAGGGCTTATCGCCTTTAAGGAAAAACCCTTCGAAATTTATAGATTTTTCACCTATACTTTTCGCCTACTACGTGGACCGTATTAGTATTACTTAAGCGTTACTATAAAGTTTATAATAATTAAATAGTTAATAAGTTCTAGAAAGTTAGACTTAAGACCTTTTTTAACCTTATAATTAGAAAGTAGCTTATAAGGTATTATTATTAGAGAGGTTCATTATTTCTTTAGGATATTCTTTAGCTAAGGAAATCTTCGAGGTTTAATATCTCCGGGATATCTCCTAATTAAGGGAAATAGTAAAGAGTTAATATCTCTTATTAATATTTCTTAGTTAAGGGAAAGGGGGATTTTAGAGGCTTTTAATAATATATAATACCTATAGGTATTAATTACTAAGATATTACTTTATATAAACTTAATAGGGTTAGCTATCTATATAGTTAAGTACTTTCCTTAATTATAAGGAATATCCTTAGTTATAAGAGAATATAGCTAACTATTAAGGTCGTGCTACTAATTAATATAGTCTATATAATAAGCGAAAAAATATAAGTAAAAGATCTATATTTTTAGAAGGTTTTCCCTTAAAAGCAATATACCCTTTTATAAGGGTTAGCGCGGCCTCTAGCCACTGCATAGTGATTTTACCTACTTAAGTGCAATAGACCTTCTAACTCCGCGCCTCCTAATAATATATAGCCTTCGGTCACGTGATTATAACTAACCTAGTTATAGCTGCACTTATACGTGCCCTACTAAATAGCCTCACGATCTTTAACTTTATATTAATAATAACGTGGTTTTTAATTATTTAAACTACGAAACTATTAACTTTTCCTCTCGCGTACTACCCGCGTTGCTATTAAATACTACCTCTATTACTACTTTATCCGCTAGTCGTTACTATCTTTACTATACCGTCGTTAGCAACGCTCTCTCTATATTAAAGTAGTTAGTATAAGCTATACTTACTAACCCCTAAGGGGCCTAGGCTACCTCTGCCTTAATAGTATAGAGGACCTGCTTAAAGAAGGGCTACTCTATAGGGTATATAATAACCCGCCTAGCTTCTACTACTAAGTCTATTTACTTAGCTATAATATAATAGTAAGTATCCCCTCTAGGGGTATTAATAAGAGCCCTCTTAAGGGCTATATTAATAATATACTCTCTATATATAATA
>JAVHLU010000296.1:0-70232 GCA_036785755.1 Colletotrichum ledebouriae | reverse complement strand
TTAGGGCTATATTAGCTAACCAATCAGAGACCTTAGCGAGATCTGCTTGCTTTAGCCCAAAAAAGCAGTGCTTTGCTTTGCCTAAGCCCAGAAAAGCGCAGCGAGCATTTGCACCTTCGGAACCCTGATCTTGACCACGTCCCCTGCCTGCAACCTGGAGCAGCATTGCCGAGCGCTTGACCCCAAAGACCCTGAGGTAGGTCACCTCTCGAAGCCTGACAGCTGCAACCGCTCCTTTCCCCAGGGACGCATGCTAATAGTTCCCTGTGAGACGGCCAACACCTTGTGTCTCGCAACGCCCTACGTCATTGACAAATACGCGACTCTCCACCCGCTGATGAGCGATCGGGCTAGAGCCATCGTCGATCAAGAGGATGGAGGCCACCTCGCAGTCTCCGGCGGCGATGATCAGGCTGTGGTGAACAACCCTACACTCCGTAAGTAGGGGTACAGCCTCGAGTTCGGATTCTAGGTACAAAGACGTGGGTGGGTGGTTGACAGTGGCTGCTTCCGATGACCTGAGAGCAGTCTGGCAAGTTGATTAATGCCAGCGACGCACTAGAATGAGATCGGCTAGTCGCCGCAGGTTCGATGGAACGGCTGGATCAATAGTCGTCAGTCCGCGTTTAAACCTGCATTGTCTTTTTCAATCAGTTGTCGGCCAAGCAGTTGGTTTGGGTTGGGGCTGAATGCCACGGGCTGATCTCGACATTTCTAATTTGGAGGGCCAATGCTGCGATTGGAAACCCTTCTGCCTTCCTCATGGGCACGATGGGGAAAACCGAGACCGCCTCCAGAGACTGTATCCCATGTCCTCCATGTCGGCATGGTGTCACTGCTATTCTGTGACCTCGACTTCATCTACAGCAGATGTTTTGCACTGCCTTTCCTCCCATCGCCACGAAAATAACTACACGCTGACCCCCCTTGCAGGACGTTTGGGAGGATCCTGATTATCTACCCGCATGTCAGACATCTGAGCTCAAATAATCGGCTTTGGGTGCCCTCCACTAAAAGCTCGGCTTACCACTCATATATCAAAATAAATGGCCGCTTGTTAGTGGTGAGTGGTAAGAAAAGCGGCCATATTGCCTGATACCTGAGTGATTACCCGCTGAAATGTGCGCTGCACGTTGCTTAGTGGTTCGGGGTGATCGGTGAATTTGAAGATGGAATTCAGAGATTGGAATGAAACACAGGACTCACAAATCCGTGGCAGACGTGGGAGGGTTTGATAGATGTCCTGGGCAAAGCATTCCAGGTGGTGGGCTGTAGGTTGACATCCTCACCATGACTTTAGCTGGGGCACCACCCCATCAAGGAACCCAGCTTGCTTCACGCATGACAAGGAGCACAGGGACCTTTTGACTTGACGTTCTTGGCTGACGCTTTCACACACAGCATCCGTTCATTCATTCCGTCACCATCACGCTGTACGCTTCGGTACCATGCGGATGGTCAATGCTGCGCCATTGAAACGTGAGTCCCTTTGTGACAGATCATCAGTATGGCCATTAGCAGCATAATGAATGTGGAATAAGTGTGGTCGTACTGCTTAGAGTAATCTGCTGGTCCTGCAGTAGATCTACACCGTATATAAACGATTGGCGTTTATTCCTTGTAAGGCAATCCTGGCCTGTGTATGTACCATAGTATCAAGTCGTCAAATAGAACTCCAGTGGTGTGGAACAGAACCTCCTAGGAAGAGGCGCCGCTGTTCGTATGACAGGCATGTTAACCAACCGACTGCTTACTGCGTTGATACCTTTTGCGGCAAGCGACATGCAGGGGCGTTTTGCAGCACGAGTGTATCTTGACTCTGGGAGCCCTCCATTCTGATATTCTTAACCTCCATTCTGCTGGAATGCTGTGGGTGTTACGTCCTTTTGCGAGAGGCACGCCAAACGTCCCTGGTCCAAGTGCGTTGATTGTAAGCGCCCTACTGACAAGGGCCAAGTCAATGATGCTTATCTGTATATAAATGCACTTTTGCGCCTCGCTCAAGTTTTTGGGTGCACACAACCTCCTGCCAAATCCAATATAAAGATGTGCGACTATACTCAGCGCGAGTTCTGCTGCGGTCACAAGAGATACATAGTATCTTGGTGTAATGTCTATATCCAAAACAAGAAGCCGTGCCCCCTCAACGTGAAGTACTTCGATTTCCGGGGCGACGAGCTTTGCAGTGTATGCAAACCATCAAAACCAGTTGCTTGGGAATACAAGATCAAACGAGTAACAGCCCCAGCAAATTCCATGATTGTCCTCGGCTTATACCAGCAGTAGCAATACTACACTGACTCAATGTTGTCAGAAAAGCTTGGATGGGCCATGATGAATGGCTTTTCTATTAGGGCACATGGGACAGGAGTGTAACGATGAGACAGGGCCAAAGACAAGTAGCTACAGGGGAAAGGGCCAAGCACTATGGCGTGGACTTTCGGGATGATCAGAGCTCATTTAGCCCAATACATCGTTGACCGGTCTGAATGCGTCAAGTATTGCTCGGTGTGCCTCTTCAACATGTAGCGTGCATCGAAACTTACGTGTATCCGTCATACACTGGTCTAGGGTTATCCTGATGAGGTCCGAGTTGTTACTGTGGATCTGAATTATGGTTAATTAATCTTCCATCTGATGACCAGGGTTGCGCACAAAAGCGAGGCCAGCTACTACATCAGAGGAGTGGATATCCAACAGGCTGCACGACGTCCTTTACATGGCTTGAAATCGAAGACACTAAAGATTGTTTCTGTGCTTGGCTTGACGAAATCTGGCACGGTCGGTGGACGAAAAGAAATATGCCCAGCCCATCGCCTCACCTGTGAGGAGTATGCTGCATCCACAGGAAACCGCCTGCTGCAGCAATTATTGGAGAATAGCTCTTTTGGCGAGACCGAACATGCAGCAAGGGTCCAGAAAATGTCACAGTAGGCTGTACAAGTTTATCCTCGCACCCCACTCCCCGCCAATGTGCTTGCCTGCTGGCTGAGCATCCAAACTGACCCGTCGGCTTCACTTGCTCCGCGAATCCATGCGATTGTGCACCAGTGCAGAGTGACTTCATCCAATTGCAATCACGGTCAACCACGGCTACGAAAAATTGAATACGAATTGCTCGCCATGTAGCGCAAGCAGCATTTCCAAACGCCAAACATGCGTCCCCCGTTTAGACCAAGAAGTACCTAACGTGGGTGACAGCACTTACCAACGCGACTGTACTTAGACCTGCGGTCTGCCCATTTAGGAAAAGGATGCATCCAATTCGTTGCAACAGGCCTCAGAACGAGGTAGACACAGTTTATCCAATGTCTCGTTAGACTCACACTATCAGACCTGTATCAGACCTTGCACTTTCTGGCGTCTCGGGCCGTCTTCTTAACGTATTCTATACTCTGTTGGTACAAAATTATGTGGCTTCGTCCACCTGAATCTCTGATGCCTGAAAGTGACGCCCCGCTCCCTTACGCTACGATCCATGGTATACCACAACCTGCCCACATCTGGACCACATGTTCGTACTGCTATTGAGGCGGGGATGAGAGTGATTGGTCGAATTTCAAGTAGTAACTACTGCAACAACTGAGCCCTCACGGCGTTGGGAGCCAGAGCTGGCCGCCCTCCCACGAAGAGACAGCCTGGAAAGCTCAGCTGAGAAAATGTATCTAAGACTACGAAACTTCCCTCTCGAACAAACTGTTTTACTATTCCGTCTTCACCCATCTCATCTACTATTCTTCATTTCTCAATCCGAACATCCACTTGATCTCATCATCATGGCCGCTGCCGATGTTCTTCTCTCTTTGCCTCCCCTTGGCGAATACTCGCACCAGCGTTTTCAGGATCTTCCGACCCTTCAGTTTGTCAAGGACAAGTTCCTTGGTGAAGCAAAGGGTGAGGAGGTGATCGCAACGACGATCAAGGACTTCTTCGTCAAGGCTGGTATGGATCGGACGTTTGGTATAGCTATGCTCCATCGTCACTTCGATCTTGACGCCAACGAGAAGTTGGTGGACTATTGCGGAACATCTACTCCTTGGGTTGCGGCTATTCCAGGAATGAAAGAACCTCAAGCCTCTGTGTGGGCATTCGACAAGGACGGTCTTCTTCGACCAACCGAATTCCGCTACTCCGAAACCGAGGATGCGCCCCTCTCTGCAGCAGCCAAGGAGTTCGTGTGCAAGTTCAAAGACTTGCTCAAGGACCTCGACTTGACGGAATTCTTGGGGCTATCTCGCTACCCTGGAGATAACTTTCAGGGCTCTTGTGAGATCACTCATGGCCGAGCTAACATCAATCTCGAGCCTAAAGATGTAAGTCGATTATTCCCAAAAGCACGTCTGCATAGACTTTCTCATCAGGAAGCAATGTCTGATTCTTTTGACATAGTACCCAAAAGGCTTGGTTCATATCCCTACTATCTGGTACTTTTCTGATGAGCTGTGGAAACGCGGATGCCGTTGCACCTGCAATGCCAACGGCGAAAACCATCCCCACGGCGCCCATGTATATACTGTGTCCGGCTGAGAGTAACTGCCACGAAGTACCACCAGAGTCTTTGCATTAGCTTACTCCACAATTTCACTGTTCGTCGCGTCATTTACTTTTCGGGATGCTCCTGGACAAATACGGATGGAGATTACGAAGGTACCCCTGTCATTACCACAAGTCATAAGGCCTGTAATTAGTATGCCTATAAACACACTCATTTTGTCTCATATCTAGCGCAATAACAATATGAAATTTGCGTGCTTCCAGTTAGCATTACTTCATGGTATAAAGAAATCCTTTAAGTAAGCCTTTGTCCTTTTGAAAGAATGCTAAGTCTGTAGAAAGGACGAAGGCGATTTTTGGCTTCATAAACTGAACATGATTAGTAAGGGAACAAGAATGTGGGGGGCGACCTTTGATTGCTGTCTCAATGGCCCTGGATTTTGCCTTTGTGTTCCGCTTTTGTGTCCAATCTGAAGCTTGTGGGTCTTCTAAACCGAACAGGTTTAGTGCCCCAAGGAGAGCGAAGCGCACTAATGCACCATCCACTATATATGTATCGCCTCGTTCCCCCAAAGTGACAACCTAGAAACCACTCCACACTATCCACTCACTTCAATGCCTTCGAACATCAACAATGCCTTCAAACGACGAGGCAGGTCTTGAAAAAGACAGTATTTTGACTGCCGTGCGCCAGCTGAATCTCTGTGCAGCGGATTTGTCTGTGGATGGACAATTCCGTGGAGGGCAATGCTGTGTCTACAAGCTCAGCTTTCTCCAGCAAGCAGATAGCCAAGACCGGAAAAGTATGGCTGTCCGCGTGCCGCTTTACATGGCTGATCGCAATGGTATCATCTGCGCCCTCCAAACGGAATGGCGAACACTCATCAGACTCAAAGAGCGACGTTTTCTCTGGTCCCCCGAGCCTCTTGGGTGCAGTCTTACTTTTGATAATCCGATCAAGCACCCTTTCCTTGTCTTATCCTGGGCAGAGGGTTCACAGGCGTCTTGGGATAACACTCAGCCAGCCCGTCCTCTCCGAGACAAGTTTCTTGAAAACCTAGCGACGATACAAACCCAACTAATCGAGTGCTCGCTAGAAGATGGTATGTGCGTCGTCCTTCTCGTACACTGTGCATACTGAGCGCAGATCAGGCAAATCGACGTGGCAGGAATATTTTGGAAGGATCATCCAGAACAAACGGACTCGCATTCTCTGCGGGATGCTTCCTGAGCTATCCGAGCAGGACTGCGACGTGCAGCAAGCTCTGCTTTGTCAAGTTCTCAGCATTGATGGCCAAGCCGACTGCACCAGCAGGTCATTCGCCATAGATCATGGGGATCTCAAGCCAGAAAACATCATCGTCGATGAAGACTATAACATTTTGTGGTAAATTTAGAGCTATGATCATACCTGATATTACTTCAGCTAATTGCTTTTCAGCCTTATTGATTGGGCTTTTGCCGATGTCGTTCCATTGCCAAGGGCCGCCGTTCTTCCTCGTTTTCTGTGGGGAAAGTCACTCTCGCCTATAGTTCAACAAGACAAACAATCGTATTTGGCATCTATCCGTGCCCAGCGCTGCTCACAATCGACCCTTCGGCAGTTTCAACTTGAAGGAAATGTCGAGTTTCGAACTCTGTTTCTGGAGTCACTCTTCAGCAAGAACGTACACTTGATGATGGCAAGAAACGGATGGCAGATCCCTAAATGACAGGAGAGGAGACAGGGTTGGAAGAACAAAACCTTGATGGTTAGCGATCACGTCATTTGATGGGCGTGATACTGTTCTTAGTTCACGTTGAGAAGTCACGTAGGTGAAGATAAGGCAAGGACATTGGCCGAACACCAATCACTTTAAGGTATCATGCACACGCCTACGGATACAAGTGGGCGTCCATAACCGGTTGCCAGGAGGGGATCCTTGCAGTTGCGTGAGACCGTGATGCAGTGAGCTGAGGGAGGGAGGGCGAAGCGGGGAACCCGTCCAGCCTGAGGCCGACTACCTAAATTAGCATCACCTCATTCCCCGGAGTCCAATACGTGAGTTTACTGAAAAGTGACAGGTCAGAAAGGCGGAAAGGACTCAAATTACCGGGTTGTGCCGCCCCTGTGAAACGAAATTGTTGCCAACCATCACGAATCCTCCGGGGAAACGCAACTGCGCCCTCCTACAGATACCGGCAGGCCTGATGGGCACGCTCGGCGATGATAACACGCCTTCAAAGTCAATACACGGAGGGAGTACACACGACAACCTGCCACGCACACTCCAGTTTCGCTATGCGCACGTGCGGATCTGGCGGTGCGTATTTCAGCCCTGACAACCACCAACCGCTTATGTTCGTACATACATCCCTTCACCGATGGTTCGTGAGGTTGGGGCGGGGGCGGGGAGGGGGCCAGACTTCGCTCACAGGTTGCGAACGCCCCTATTTTCCATGCACCCTGTTGCGGGAATCCTTTCCCCCCTCAAGGTCCTTTGAGAGGAATAGTACGGCTAGGTTTAGAACAACTCGACGGTACAATACAGTTTGTCCTTGTCACCGACTTGAGACAGTAATGTCAACCGGGCGCTCACTATTTCAGGTACTGGGACAGATTCCCAACAGGCTACTGGCATGTCTGACATTCACTGCCAAAGTTAGGCAGTCAGCGGGTCGGATATCGTACAAATTGCAGCGAAAAAGAAGCATGAGTTACGTCAATTGTCCAGGCATCAGGGCTAATCCAGCAATAGCGTGGGCCTGTCAGAAGTACATAGTACTATGGTATGATGGGTTAGTAAAATCCCCTGCACAGGTATCGTGGGGACAGAAGGTCCACATTGAGAAAGAATTATGAGCATTTACTGGCTGGTTTCTCGCGTATGAGCGATGTACCGCCCATGTGAGCTCAAGCCATAGATACTCGAAAGGGTGCTTTTACTTTGGCCTGATACCGTAGTATTAGGACGTTAGCATATCCTGCCATAAGCAGTTAGTATCGGACGGCGCTAGCTTGTAGGATCCCTGGGGAGGAATATTATGGAGGGCAGGACCATGTTGCAAACACACCCCGCCCGCTTCCTCGCCCCTGCTCTGCCCGTCTAACCTCTTCAAGACTGAGGACACGTCCTTAGTCCAGAAGCAGCATAGCGCTCAGAAGCCGTCGCACCCACGCCTCCCTCAGCTCACTCCACACAGCAGGGACCGGGCAGCTTGCTGTACGTGGCGGAGGAAAGTGGAAGAGGATAATCATGGCAGGCCGCCCGACTATTGGTCCGTTGGGGATTGGATATTCCGTACCCTGCGCGCAAGCGGCTGTCACCGTCAGCCTCCACCTCGCAGCTCTGCGAAAACCAGCATCATCAAAATCCCTTGCTATTCAGTAATACCACAGTCTGGGTACTGCAACGGAGGCCAGGGTCCTTGTATACCTCAGCAGCGACACGCCATACCCACCGCAGGGGACAGCCTAGCATGCTTCTGTCGCTGTCGTTGTCGTGCGGGTGGAATTCTGCAGCACCCCGTAGAGCAACCGATCAGTTCCTCGGCGGAGAATGAACCAACGTTACCGGGCTGCCGCGCTCCTGGAAGCTGCGGGGGGTTAGGCCACGGCGTTTGGCGCCCCTAGTCCCGATTGACAAAGGTTATGCGAGCTGACGATAAAACAGCGTTCGTCCGGACCTCAGGTACAGTATCAACCAGAAATGGTGGCAGAACCAGTTTTGTCATGATGGCTCAACTTACACAGCGGAACAGTCTGCTCCGCTCAAAATCAGTGTCCGCTTTTGCTCGCCTGTAATTTTGGTTTACCTACCATAGGCCCGTTGCCGTTGGTCTTGGCGCTTACCAGCTACGTTTTCAATAGATCGAAACCGTAATGGGCTTCACTGGAGTGGTACTGTGGAGTGGCTGTTTACATAGGTTAGTTGGCGCCCGTTGTATGGTGCAAATCCCCAGCAGGGTCATTGTTATTACCGCAATGGGCTGTGACACAATTGCATACTTTACCTCGTCGCACGGAACCGATCCACTCGCGTGAGCCACAAAGCATCAGATGGCGTGCCTCGAGGGAACAAGCTCGAAGTCGTGCACAAGAGGTCAGATGATCTGAAGGTGGTTTCGGCTGCCGAGGTTTGCAGATCGCCAGTACTACCGCCTTGTTATGGGTGGATACGTTGATAGTACGGCATCAGATCTTCTTGGAACGACTGCACTCCTTGCCCAGTTAGTTCCTTGGTGCAAGCATCACGGCCCATCCGGACTGAACTTCCTCCGAGGCCTTGTCGTCGAGTTTTGCGCACATTCATCATTGCCACGGAGCAATGAAAACTCTTCTGTGGTCTCTGGTCTGTCAAGGTGGGGGGGCGCGGTAGGCTTCCGCCATCAACTGGGAGACTAATTAAAACCGTCTCAAGGTCACGGCCCGCGGACATTGGAGCGAATGGGCGTTGGTACCATCTGGACCTAGAACGTTGACTCTCTGTCGAAGCTTTCTTGGGCCGATCGTGTGCTGGCCTCCGCCTTCGCAACAGCCATGGCCACTAGCTATATTGGAGATTCCCACTATCGCCTCAGCCTACTCCTCTGCACACAGTTGATCGCTCTCGTTTGCACTGCTGGACATCCATACCTCAAGACACTCGACGCGCAACTCAGCTGGCGAGCCCTCACTGTCAATGATGTTCTGTACTGTGGCTCTTAACATACTGCAGGCTGCATGTTTGCGACCGGTGAAGCAGCATCAAGGCAAAGTGAATGGCTGTGGGCGTGATGTGTCCGCATACGACTGGTTAGCGCCAGTGTGTGTGGGTGGTTGGTGGCGGTCTGCTGGATCATGTCGCGGTTCATGTCCATGAACGAATCATGGATCATCAAGAGACAGATGCGTCTCAGGCCTTTGTCTCCAATCGGATAATCCTCAAAGATACATAAGCGCCCTCTGCGTGAAGTGCATATAGAAAGTGTGTCACTTTACCCTGCCGTACGTTGGCCACCAGTGTTGGTCTTGAGGTGCCATTCCAACAGCCATGCTTGGGCCAAGGAGTGCGAGGCCAAGGGCGCCATGGAAAGAGTAGTCCAGCGGCGGCAATGAGCGGCGTTGTGAGAGGCAGGCCACCGGCAGTTCCAGGCTTCCGTGACGAATGAGACGACATAAAAAACTACATAGGGGACAGTCGAGTTTCTTTGCAGGAGTCATATCTGCTTCATTCGATGTCGAAAGAAGCTAGCAGCCCACACCGCCTGCTGTCTCTTCCATCTGGACATGCAATGCCGTTTCCCAGCCTCTCTTAGCCTGGCGTATCCCTAATTGGAGCAACGAACGGAGCAGCGTCTTTCGACTCTGCGAACCGTCTTCACTCAAGCGCTGTATGTTGCTGTGCTTGTTTTCGGAAGTGCTGTGTCATGTGTAGCCTTAGCCCTTGCAGTTAACGCCAAATCTTTATTAATACAACAAGCCAGCCTTAAACCCCAGAAGTCAAGGGAAGTAGCTGTACCGAGTATGTCGACTTGCGTCTGTCTGGGAATATGATATGTCATTAATCTCATACATGATTACTTCGCCTTAGCCCCGACAGTAGCCGGTTGGTTTAAACAGGCTGAATGCCTCACACCCGCATACGGCCACCTTGGTCACTGTGTTGATCAGGTAAGGCAGCATCACTGGCCGTTGTGAAGTCGAGCGGGGTAAGCCGAGCACAAGTGCTGCAAATCAGCACATTCCCTTAACCTCCATTTGGATGCCTGGCGCTGAACAGGCTGTTCATGGCGATGGCACTCCTATTCCTAAGCGTCGTCTGAGAACCAGCAAGCGAATATTGTCTTCCATAGAATCTTGAGGTATAAGTAGCCACTCGTCGCCGCCTGAGTATGAGGCATCTGTGCTGGGCCTTTTATTGTCTTAACTACATTGAAATCAGTCGTAAACTTCCTTTAGCCCACACTTTTCAGCACGATGCAAAATAACCAAATTGCCGAACAGTTGGTCAACTCTTGTCTGTTCAAGACTGAGCCGAGTGGACGACATGTCAAAACGAGCGACTGCTGACAGACCGACTGTGTCAACTCTGGGTCATACGTCAAACCAACGTAATGGTGAGCTGCAATCGCTACGTACCATTGTGTCCGAGCAGTGATTAGACTAACGCTTAGCCATAGTTCACAACCCAGTCATTGAAGGCCCGAACACATCATCTCTCGATCCCACTCTGAGCTGAAAATGACACCAGATGAGACGGACTTCATCTGCGCGGCAATCTTGACGGCGGCTGTGGTCTCGATGTCTCTTTCGATGCACATTGCTTGGGATGGTTCTGTCTCGTTGTCCGGGGAATTTGCGAGGGTGTCACAGGTGCGGTTTGTTGGCGCTGACGGCATCACGTCACTCCAGCCTCTTCTTCTCCGCCATAGCGCACAAAACCCATCGTAGCCTCCTCCTGCCCTCAAAAACAACCCCAGCCAGTCTTTAGGAAAGAGGTCTCGCCACACAAAACATGTATGCAAGCAAACCCTTAAATCCGTCTTAAAGCGCTGATCAGCTAACCTCCACCGGCCCTCGCAGTCTCTTTGAGACACTACTCCGGCTCAGTACAAGGACGAACGGGGCACCGCTTACCGACTCCGACTACTCCATTCCCAGCTCGCTGCGGCAAGACATAACAATGACTTTCGAGCGCCTCGGGCCGCTTCTGCCCCCGCAGCCGCGCCTGTCGCTGCTCGTCCCCAGGTGTCACGAGCCAGGATAATATCGCAGGGAAAAGGGCTTAGCGGGCTAAGTTAGGGAAGTCCGTAGGAGTTAGGAGCTATAGGGAGGCACTAGGTAACCCCTAGATAAGTCCTCTAGCCCTTACTTAGTAGACTAGAGGGCTAGAGAAGAATATTTAACCTTAGCTATATCTAACTATACTAACTCTATTACTCTATACTATACTATTTATAAGACGATACGTTCTTCTCTCTTACCTATTAAGTTCGGAATTACGCCGCAGCCCCTTCGCAAGAAGACTATAATAAATTCACCTAGTTCGCAAGCATAATTCGGGAAATACTATAAGGTATTTTAACCTATACCCTCTACTAGTTAAGGAAAATAATATAGGAACCCTATACGTTCCTACTACTTATAAGCAAACCCTCTAAATATTACTATATAAAGTCGGACGCGCGCTATACTAAGGCTAATTATATTAGAGCTAAATAGGCTACTAAGGCTCTCGTGGTAACGCCCTCGCTAAACCTTCTAGTAAGGTATTATAAAAGCTACTATATGAGATAACTCCTTAACTTAAAAGGCCGACCTTCTAGTAAGGTGCTAAAGGTATTATAAAAGCTACTATATAAGATAACTCCTTAACTTAAAAGGTTAACCTTCTAGTAAGGTACTAAAAGTATTATAAATACTATTATATAAGAGGTAACTCCTTAACTAAAGAGGTCTTTCCTAAGAGGTTCTTATAGCTAGAAATATAAGAAGCTCTACTACTATAAGTAGGGCCTTATACCTCTCCCTCTTCTTTATCCTTATCCCTTAACTATATTAGTACTAAACCCTATATATAAAAACGCTAAGCCCGCGCAAGGTATACCCTTTAATACTAATAATATATAAGAGCTTACTAGAGAGTTTAATATTAATATAATTAATAAAACCCGCTCCTTTTTTAACTACTTTATTATATATAGAGAGTATATTATTAATATAGCCCTTAAGAGGGCTTTTATTAATACCCTTAGAGGGGATACTTATTATTATATTATAGCTAAATAAGTAGACTTAGTAGTAGAAGCTAGGTAGGTCGTTATATATCCTATAGAGTAGCCCTTCTTCGAGCAGGTCCTCCGCACTATTAAGGCAGAGGTAGCCTAGGCCCCTTAGGGGAACGTTAGTAAGTATAGCTTATACTAACTACTTTAATATAGAGAGAGCGTTGCTAACGACGGTATAATAAAGATAGTAATAACTTCTAGCAGATAAAGCAGTAATAGAGGCGGTATTAGCGGCGCAGGTGGTGCGCGAGAGGAAAAGTCGATAGTTTCATAGTTTGAATAAAAAAAAAAAAAAAAAAAAACACGTTGTTGTCGATGTGAAGTACTAGGTAACCCCTAGATAAGTCCTCTAGCCCTTACCTAGTAAACTAGAGGGCTAGAGAAGAATATTTAACCTTAGCTATACCTAACTATACTAACTCTATTACTCTATACTATACTAGTTTATAATATATTCTTCTCTCTTACCTATATTAATAGGGGTATAGACCGTTAGAGTAGTATAACGTATAATAATATAATACCTACTTATAGGTTTACTAGGGAGATAAATATAATATTACTATTAGGATCCCTTACTAGCTAGGAGGAACTAAATAGCTAAACCTAGGATAAGATACTTATTAAATAGAATAGTAATAAGGGTACTAGTAGGGTATTAGGTAGCTAATTAATAGAAGCTAAATTAGATTAGCCTATTAAAAAAGAAGAAAAGAAGGGGTAGCTAAAATATAAATAGGAATATCTTAAGGCCTTAAGGGCTAGCTAACTATTAACTCTAATAGGTAACCCTACTACCTACTAGGTAGTTATTAATAACGAATTAAAGAAGTATTAATTAGAGCTCTAGGGGAAGTATCTTCTAATACTTAAGTATAAAGGGGGCACCTAGACCGACTTTAATTAATTTATATTTAACCTTAACGCGCGATTTAAGATAAATAAGATTATATTAGACCTAGAAAAGGTATTATTTACTACTAAGTACCTAGAGGGATTAGTAATTAAGTAATAGACCTTATATCTCTCTATTTACTATAATAATAAGGCGAAGGATATAACTTAGGTAACGATAAAGGACTAGTTAACTAATAGTATAGCTAACGTGGGGTCTAGGACCCTTAGTATATAAACCTAGCTTAAGTAGACCTACTAGTAACTAGGATAATTATACTAGAGCTTTATTAATTACTATAAAGGGATTAAGGTAGAGAGCCCCTACTAATAACTAGAGGAGATCTAGGTAGCTAATATATCGCGATGCGGTTCACAGCACTCTTAGCCTTATAAGGCTGCAGTGGCTATACGATATAGCGCGCGATTATATAATCGCGCACTATAGACTATTTCACCGCGCCTTCCGCGCGTACTAATCTATAGCTAAGATAGTTACTCCTTATAACTCGCCCTTACCCCTACCTATAGCTTATAATAGTTATAAGCCTAGCTCTATAGCTTATAAATACCCCTCTAACCTCTCTAAGCCTAGGAAAGGGTAAGTAGCTTTTCTCCTATTATCTTTTGCCTATTTAAAATACCCTTATAATACTTAAAACCTTTTATAATATAACCTTATAATAATAGCTATATACTTTTTAATAACCTTCTCTCTAGAAGTAAGGCTCTAGGGCCCTGCTAACTAGCCTCGCTAATACCTTAACCTATACTTATCTATATAGAGCGAGGGTATCTATAAGTATCTTAATCCTAATAGCCCTAATACTAGAAAGCCTTCTAACGCGCTTAAGAGTACTCTAACTATTTAGGAGTTTATAAATAAGTATAACGCTTACCTCTAAGCTAAGTATAAGGCTAATCTTAATAAGTACGAGGCGGCTCTATATAAGTAGAAAGCTAAGGAGAATCCCTCTTAGATACTCTATAAGACTACTAAACGGGATAACTCTATTAATATAGTTAAGAGCGAGGAGTCTACTACTCCCTAATATACTAGTAGATTAGGCTATACTACTCCTAAGCTTATAAAGCTTACTCTACTAGTCCTTATTATACGTAAGGATATCTAAGATAAGTAGAGCGATATACTTAAATTCCTCTCTACTAATAGTACGAACCTCTCTTTATAAATCGCCTTATACTATAACTACTAAGCGCTTATCTATTAGATTATTAATACGGATTACCTTGAGGTAGTAGGGATATAACTTAATAATACTAGCGACGAGTCCTAGATTAGCCTTTAGAATATACTCCGCCTCCTTAAATAGTAACTTACCCGCTCTAATAATAATATATAAGAATAAGTATACTAAGATTATAAGGATATTCTAAAGCACGCTAAGTATACTACTTAACCTACTAAGTAGTATAGAGAGTAGTACTATTACTATAAGTTAGTAGTAAGCTAGAATATTACTAATGCTAAGGGAAGCTGCACTAGACGCGCTTTTCTTAAGGTAATATACTATAGGATAGCTCCTACTTAGGCTTAGAACTAGCTAGATTTAGTTACCTAAGTAGAAGAGATTAGAACGCCTTATTTCTCGCTTAAAGAGCTTAGAATTATCCTTATTACTAAGATCTATAGCGAGCTAGCTACTACTAAGGGTTCTAGTAAATCGCTTAGAGCGTATACTATTCTTATAGGCTATTCTAACTTAGAGGATCTACCCTAAGCCTTATAGATTACTTTAGACGCTTCCTTTCTAGTAGTAATACTTAATAAGATCCCTAGCTACCCCTATAGATAATACTATAAGTAGACCCCGTAGGATTATAGCTATATTTAATAGGTATTCATAGGCTTACTAAAAGATAGCCTTAAGGATTATAAGATACTAAAGGACGAAGCGTAGTATATATAGGAGATAGTGATATCCCTATAGTAAGGCTATATCTATAATAACCTTATATACATAGGGTAGATTATAAAGGAGTCTTAGAAGAGTAGTTAGTCCTCGTCTAACTATAGCTATAGCGGGCGCTATAATAGTAGCTAGGGCAGGCGTAGTAATAGAGGTAGCACTAGTAACTAAGAGCGACTTCCTAATAACATTTCCTATTATATTATTAACTAAAGCTTTCTTAAAGATAAAAGCTAAGTAGCCTAAGTTTATTCTATAGTATTTATATTCTTTAAGGGACTATATACTCTCTCTAATAGTATTATTCTAGATAACTACGGAGCTCTCTATATTATTAATAATAAGAGAAAGCTAGTTCCTAGCACCTTTATATACTTATATAATAACGAGGTAATTAAAGTTAGTAGCACGAGCGTACTAATTATTAGGAGGGGTACTTAGGTTATCTAGGGCGTATTTAAAGACGCCTTAATAAGTAAAAAGAGCGCTCTAACCTTAAATAATATTACTATTATTAAAAATATATATACTAACGTTATCTTAGAAGCGCTCCTCTTTAAGATAGGTATCTAGTATAATAGCTATAACTATACTCTATAATATAGTAAGCTAGGTAAGTCTACTTATATAAAGTAGCTACTATATAAGAGCAACCTAGTCTTCTTTAAATATAATCCTATCTCTACCTGCCCGCTTTATCCTAGTATTCCTATAAGTAGTATAGGTATTATAGCCCTTTTAAATAACTAGAAGCTAACGCGCCCCTTATATTACTATATAGCTAAAAGGACTAACAACGTATAAATATAGTACCTTCGAGCTAGTTACGTAGGCTAGAACGCTCTTAAACGCCTTATATATAATACTTAGGGGGTAAGAATTAAGACTCTATTATATATTTAATATAAATTCTACGCTTAAGTATATACTTAGTAAGTTATCTTACGTAGTATATCTAAGGCTAGATCTCCCTATCCCTATTACTATATAGCTTAAGACCTCTTTAACTACTAGAAGCTTAGCGGATTATATACCTAGATACTCCTTATTAAGGATAAGTATAGTAGAAGACTCTTTAGAATTCCCCTAGTCTTAAAAGAGTATAATAAAGTATTTAAGGCGCTCTAGATATTTAAACGCTAGGTATAAAGATAGTAGGGACTTATAGTTTATAAGATCTACTATAATATTAAGCGCGCTATTATTACTATATAAGGCTTTACTTAGTACGAATAATAAGTAGAAGAGCTTAGAATTAATTTCAAGCTCCTACTAGCGAATACTAAGGAGCCTATAGGTAGCGGAGAGCGCGCTAGCTTAGAAATTATCCTAAAAGCCCTTATAATACTAATAGCTACTTACTTACTAAAGTACCTTATCTTAGAGGCTTAGAGAGTAGTAGTCTTTATTTTTAATATTAGCCTGCGCACTATAAATAACTAATAAAGCCCTATTTAAATAGAACTCGAGTAGTTCTAGAACTACTTCTAATAGTAGTAACTAGATTTCACGCTTACTACGCACCGAGACCTGCGCCCGCACTAGGGAGGCTTATATACCTATAGCTATAGAGCTTACCCTCTTAAAGGGAGTTATAAAAAAGGCGTTAGGAGATACTATTATAAGGTTAACCCTAGGGCCTATCTTAGATACCTTATAGGATATATACTAGAAATATATAACCTATATAGGATCTAGGTTCCTATGCTTAACTAGGTTATTATTATATATAACGTGCGCTTTAATAAGTTAAAATTCTACTCTCTAGATAATAAGAAGGAGGCTATAGATATTAAGAGCGCCTAGATAATTATTAATAAGGTTAAAATACCTATTAAATCCTCTAATATAGTCCTAAAGACCTTAGGGGTACTTAATAAAGTAAATAATAACCTTATAATAAATAAACGAACTACTAGTAAGCTTAAGTCCTCTATACTAGCTGCTTCCTACGGTTTAGAAGCGCCTCGTACTACTATTATAATATAGCTTAAGAGCGTACTAGCTAGAATATAGAGAGGACTATTTACTCCTAAATAAACTCCTAATCCTAAAAATATACTAGGATTAAGTTTAAACCCTCTTATAACGCTAGAGCCCTACCCTAAAGCGCAGGGCGCTATTACTAAGGGTATAGACCTATATCTACTTATTTTAAAAGCTTAAGAACTTACTACTTAAGCGCCTATAAAGGAGGAGAGCTTATAATAATCCGGATAAGACTCCTCCTTAGTAGCTAAAATAGATTCCTAACCTACTTATTATTAATACTAATAGATTAACTATAAGCCTCTAATATAACGGAGTACTAGAGAGCAGCGCCTAAGAGTCCTTATAACTCTTTATTTAAAAAAGAGCTTACTAGATAACTACTAGAACGCTTTCTTTATAACTTTTATACCTAATTAGTATAAAGCTATTATAGAAAGCACTCTTAGGTATAAGACTCTATACTCTACTATCGTAGTATATCTATAGGATAACTCTAAGACGCGCCTAAACGCTAAGTAGAAAATAATATACTTTATAGAAGACCTCTTAAAGCCTCTAAGTAACTATTTTAAAGCTAGGAAGCTAAGAGAGCTACTCTAAAGTATATTTTAAGAGGCTATAAATAAGGAAATTAATAAGCTTATAGCTAAGGGGACCTAGTATATAATTAACTAGTCCGAGGTATACTTAAAGCCTCTTCCCTTAAAGTAGGTATATACCTATAAGTTCTAAGGTAACTACCTTAATACCTATAAAGCGCGAATCTACGTATAAGGGGATATATAAGATACCTCCTCTCTTAGCTTAATATATACTACTACGCTTATAGCTTAAAGCCTGCGCATAGTAGTAGTAATTATAGCCTAGTTTAACTATAAAATACTATAATTCGACGTTATTAATATATTCCTAAACGTAGATATTAACCTAAATAGAGAGCTAGTTACCTACTACCTTCTAGATAGCTTTAAGTAAGCTAGTAAAGTTATAGAGCTTAATAGAGCTCTATATAGCTTAAAGGACGCGCCTCTCCTATAATATAAGGAATTCTCTATAGCTTTATATAAGCTCGGGCTCTCTCTATATAATAAGGAACCCTGCCTTTTTTAAGATAAGTATTATAAGGTCCTAATCTTATTCTATATTAATAATATTATCGTTTTATTCTATTAAGACTATGCTTCTAAAGCTTAGGAGCTTATCTAAGAGATTAAGAAACTATATAAATTATATAAACTAGGCCTTATTAAATAGTACCTCGGGATATATATTATATGAGACTAAGTAGCTAAAAAGATCTACCTAGTCTACGACTAGTATTTCAAGACTATTATAGAGCGCTTCAGCCTCTTTAATAGTATTTACTTAAGTACTCCTATACTAGTTATTAAGCTTATAAAGAACCCTAGCGAGGCTATAGCTATAGAGGTTAAGGACTACTAATCGCTTATTAGAAGTATCCTATATATAGTGATAATAATATACCTTAAAGTAACCTTTGCTATAGTATAACTCTCCTGCTTCCTTACGAATCTAAGCGTATAGTACTTTGCTATAGCAAGGTAGTATATATAGTATCTCTATTTAACTCGCTACCTCGCGATCTATTATAGTAGCTCTAGGGGTAATAAAGAGACTCCCTTACTACTAATTACTAGTAACGCCTTATTTGCTAACGACGAAGAGACTTATAGGTTATTATAAGGCTATATAATAATACTCTTTAGAGGCGTAATTTAGTAGAAAGCGGCTCGTTAAGTAATAGTTATAATATTAATAACTAAAATAGAGCTCCTAAGCCTTAAGTATACTACTAAAGAGATAATAGCCCTTTAAAGGCTATACTATAACCTTGCTTTAGAGCTTAGAGATATTTAGAAAGTCTATTATAATAATTAGTAGACTATTTAACTAGTAGTTAGAAAGGGAGAGCGTATTTTAACCCGCCTATAGTATATTAATATTTAGAATATATAGCTACGCTAAGAGCATACGAAGGGTACTTTTAAAGTACTCTATATACTTATAAATAAGATACTAGTAGATAGGCTTATAAAAAGCCTCTCCTAAGCTAAGTTTAAATACTTCTAAGCGCTACTAGACCTAGTAGACGCTCGATATATTATTATAGTAAAAGAGAAGTAAGTTTAAGAATATAGAATAAAGCTCTATTAGGCCTAAAGGCTAGTAGATATTATCTACGGGGTTATAGCCCCCCTGCGTATAATAGCTAGGTAAAAAGTAATTCTTATAGGTATACTAGCCCTAGGTATACTAGCCCTATACCTCCCTAAATACTAAAAGTAAAGGGTATTAATACCTAAAGGTATATATTTAATAATAAGAGCGCTCCTCTATATAGATAGCTACGATAAGGCAGTTAATAAAGCTATTAGCTATACTAATAAGTAGCTTATAGAGAGCTAAAAAGCTTACTAAGCGAGCGCGCGCGCTAGTAATAGTACTACTAGGAAGAGTAGTAGCTATAGAGACCTACTAAGAAGAGCTAGTAAAAGCTAGCTCTCTTATAATAGCCTCTAGGTATATAATAACCTAGAGCTCCTCCTCCTCCTCTACCTCCTCCTCCTCCTCTTACTCCTTCTCCTCCTCCTTCTCTACCTCCTCCTTAAGAGTAGTCTAGAGGACTTAGTACTAAAAGGGAAAGGCTTAAATAGATAAGTTAGTACTATATTAAATTATCTTATGCGCGCCCGTGCGTATATATAGAATACTTACGATTTAGTTATTATTATTATATACCTCGTAGTAGCGCTTATAAGGCGCGATAGTAATAATAAGAAGGGGTTAGTAGCTATAGCTAGCTAGGTAGTAGTAGTAGTACTTACTAGCGCTATAGAAGTAGTAACTAGAGCTCTTACTTATAAGTAGTAAGTATATATAGCTATAGCACGGGTACTCTATTAGCTTACTAGCTCCCTCTAGAATAGGGGAGGAAGCGCGGGGCTTCTTAGTAGAGCCTAGGGTCTTTTTACTAGTAGTAGGGGTAATCTTCTTCTTAAGCGTGCTATAGCGTATACTACCTATGATCTTAGCTAGCTTATACTTCTTAAGCTTCGCTAGATTATTATAAATATCTTATAGGTATATAGAAGGGGTATTATAAATATATAAGCTAGCTCCTCCTTATCCTTATCCTTATCCTCCTCCTCCTTAATAGAGGGGGCGTGCTTATACTTATGCGCTAGTTTCTTAGGAGTAGTAGGCTCCTCTATTAGGAAAGATATTATTAGCTTCTATAGTATTAAAAGGCCCTATTAAATAGTAATAGGTATACCTTAAGCTAAGTCCTCCTCTATCATATAGAGGATAGCCTCGACTATTAGGCGCTAGTACTACTAGAGGGGCTATAGGATAGTAAAATAAAGACTTACCCTTATTAACCTCGTTATCCTTAGCCTCCTCTTACTTAGTAAGAGTAGCTAGCCGCTCCTACTCTACTTTCTTCTTAGCCTCGCAGGTCGCTTTAGCTTTAGTAACATAGTTAGTAACTAGCGCTACGGGCTATTTATACTTAGGGGCTATTTTTAATAATAATATTAATAAGTATAGATAGTTCTATATAAAGGTAAGTAACTATAATAGTTAACGACGCGCGCGATAATTTTTTCTACGCGTATAAAGGGTTAACTTATAATTATTATAGTATTCTAAGTAGAAGAAGGAGAAAAAGTTAAGGTAGAGGGTAGTATAAGTAATAACTATACCGCCTAGCTACCTACGCGGGCGGTTAAGCGCTACTAACTGGATTCTACTACTTGCCTGGATTATATTACTATTACTCGAGTTATATACTACTTATTTATACTCTTTAAGCCTCTCTTAAGGGATATTTTTATTTATTCTACGCTTTTATAGCTATTTATAGCACTACTCTATCTCTTTTATATATATTTATAAATAGTTATAGCTGCGCGCGAAGCTATATCGCTATATTAATAATATTCGCTATGCGGCTAGGGGGTATGTTGCGAGATAGCTTATAGCACTCTTAGCCTTATAAGGCTATAGTGGCTATATAATATAGCGCGCGATTACGTAATTGCGCACTATAGACTATTTTACCGCGCCTTCTGCGCGCACTAATCCATAGCTAAGACAGTTGCTCCTTATAACTCGCCCTCACCCCTACCTATGGCTCGTGATATAATATAATAGCTAGGCTAGACCCTAAGCTCTAGTACTATATTATAGCAAATAGGTTACTAAAGTTATAGCTTAACCTTAATACTAGGGCTAGAAATACTAAACTTATAGCTCATATATAGATATATAACGTACTAGTAAGGGATTAGGGGGCTAATAATAAGGGATAATAACTAGAGGGCTAAACCCTTAATTAAGAGGGGTAAACCGAGGCTCTAAAGGGGTAGACCCACGGGGACTATAGTAATACTAATAACTAATAAGAGGATACTAAGGACTTACTATAGGATATTAAGAAGGAAATTATCTATTATAGTTATAAGAGGAAAGGCTATATCGCGCTAAGGTACCTATATTATAAGAAGTATAGCTACCCTTACTATAAAGGGAAACCCTACCTTAGTAAATAACTAGAGGAGGACTAGATAGTAATACGCGCGGTTTAATAGGGTAGTAACTAGCTATATTATATTAAAGTAATAATATAGGTCTAAGTTATAAGTAGCTAGAAGACTAGTGCTATACTTATTAATTATAGGGCTAATAAAAATATTATAAACTAGAGGAGTATAACTAATATCTAACTAGAGGCTAATAAGTTAGAACCTATTAGGGGAATATAAGTATTTAGAGGATCTAACTATAGTATATAGAAGTTAGTAACTTAAATAACTAATAGTATAAGCGTCTAGCGGATAGCTTTATATAACTTTAGGATTAGTAATAGTAATAGTTATAACGTTATCCTAGATATCCCTTAGTATATAGTAAAGTACTCTAATCTTAATTAGAGGGAGTTAAGCTAGACCTTTCCCCTATATAAGAAGAGTATTTATCTTATTATAACTATAAAGGAACTTAAGCGTATTAAGAATAAAGTAAGAGTAATACTTATAAGGGTACTATAGGTTAACTATATATTAACTACTAGCTACTAGGAGGATACCTAAAACCCTAAGGATACTAAGAGGATTAAAATAAATATCTTACTAGAGTATTGGGATTTTAAGAAGGTATTTAATATTAACCTAGTAGGAATTATACTAAAGTTTAGGATTACTAAGAGCTACCCTATTAACCTAGAGCTTAGAACTAAGCCCCTATTTAAGCCTATTTACCTACTAGCTAAAAAAGAGTTAGAAGAGTTAAGAGACTATATCTATAAGGCTTTATAGAAGGGATAGATTTATTTATTAGTAAGCCTAATAGAGGCGCTAATCTTATTTATCCTAAAGAAGGGAGGTAAGTTAAGGTTATATATAGATTACTAGAGGCTTAACTAAGTAACTATTAAGAACTATACCCCCCTCCCTTTAATTAATAAGATCCTTAACTAGCTCTCTAGAGCTAAGTACTCTACTAAGCTCGACCTTAAGGATATATACTACTAGGTAAGGATCTAGGAGAGAGATAAGTAGAAGATAGTATTTTATATATAATATAGCTACTATAAATATTATATTATACTATTTAGGCTTAGTAATATACTAGCTACTTTCTAGATATTTATTAATAAGTTACTTATAGGCCTAGTTAATATTATTTATATTATATATTTAGATAATATCTTAAATTTTACTAATAATATAAACTCCTATATAGAGGTTATAAGATAGGTACTTACCTAGTTAGAAGCTAATAGCCTCAATATAAACCCTAATAAGTATAAATTTTATAAAGAGGAGATTAAATTCCTTAGGTTCGTAGTCTTAGTAAATAGAGTTACTATAGAATATAAGAGGGTCTAAGTAATAGCTAGGTAGCTAATACTTATTATAATATAAGAGATTTAGTAATTTCTAGGATTTATAGGGTTCTATAGGAGATTTATTAAGAACTACTCTAAGATTTATAGCTTATTTACTAACTAACTTACTAATATAGCTAAGGAATAGCTAGTAATAACTAGAGAGGTACTAGCTTCCTTTTACTAGCTCCGCGCTTTATTTATAAAAGCGCTTATATTATACTACTTTAATCCTATACTCCTAATTTAAGTTAAAACTAATATATTAGACTTTATAATAGGGGTAATACTAAGCTAGTTAGAAGGGGATATATAGAGACTAGTAGTATTTATATCTTAGAAGCTTAAGGGTATATAATTATAATATAGCACGCTAGAGGTAGAGCTACTAGCTATTAAGGAGGTAGTAGTAAGGTAGTAGTATTACTTACTTTACTCCTAGTATTATATCCGATTTATTAATAACTACCTAGGTTACTAATACCTTACTAATAAAAAGACGCTTAGTAGCTACTAGGCTTAGCTATTATAAGATCTATTAATATTTAACTTTAAAATTAAATACTAGCTAGGTCGCTATAACCTAGCTAATAGTCTATTATAGAGACCTAACTATACCCTAGAGGATATAGAGATTAACAAAGCTAGGGACTCGCTCTTATAAGACTTCTTATAACGTTTTAAGAATATTACTATCTAGAGGGTAAGTACTAAGTAGTAACGAGGTGCCTAACTACTAAATACCTTGCGAGAATAACTTATACCCTCGCTCTAGGAACTAGTTAAGAAAGCATAATAGAAGGACCCCTTTTATATTAATAAGTGTAAGAATACCGAAGGTATATCTTAAAAGTTCTATAATAATCTTATAAGGTTTTATATAAACCTTAATAAATAACTATAGTGTATATAGTTATATACCCATATAATATCTCTTTAATAATACTTTAATAACTATAAAACATAAAGTAATAACTATAAAGGTATTTCCTTTATGGAATAAATACTTTAAAAATCTATATAAATTCTAATAATAGCAATAACCTTATATATATATATATATATATTTATAATCCTTAGCTTTATAGCTATAAATATACAGAAGTTACGCACGGACCACATAGTGATCCGAGCGCGATTTCTGCTTAATAAGCTACTGCTTTGCAGTTACGTTTCAGAATATCTTACCCCTCACTTCGTGAGGGCAGGATTTATAACTTAGAAATAACAACAACAACAACAACATCAATAATAAAATCATCAATACTATTAATTAATTCCAAGGAAAATATCTCCTTATGCTTAAACTTATCAGCTTTCATCACCATATTACTCAGCCTATTAATATCTATTATTCAGGCTGTTTTACCGCCCCTTTTACTACCTATATACCTATTCTTATAATAAGGAGTAGGAATAACGAGGTATAAAGTAGTTATTAGATAATACTAGCACCTTAAGATACTAGGAGGGCTTATATATCCCTAATAACTACCTACTTTAAAATAAAGTCCTTAGAGCCTTTTATAATAAACTATCCGGAGGTTACTAAGGGGTTACTAAGATACTAAAGAGGATTAGGAAATCGTTCTTCTAGAACGCGCAAAAGGGCGATATAAAGGAATATATTAAGATATATATAATATACTAATATATAAAGTTAAGATATTACCTCCTATATAGTAAACTCGTACCCCTACTAGTACTTAGCCGGCCCTTCTAATAGATATTAATCGACTTTATTATAAAACTACTACTATCTCTAATAATAATAAATAAGCTATATAATAATATTCTTATTATTATTAACTAGTTTATAAAATACTCCCTATATATCCCTACTAAGGAGTTATTTACTACTAATAGGTTAGCTATACTACTAACTAAATATATGTTCCTTATATTTAGGCTCCTAGAAGCTATTATATCTAATTAGAGATCGCTATTTACTAGTAACTTCTAGTCTAAAATATACTACCTACTAGTTATTAAGAGGAAAATTAGTACTACTTTCTATCCCTAAACTAATAGCTAAATAGAACGCTAGAACTAGAGTATTAAGTACTTTTTAAGGACTTTTTATAATATTAATTAGAATAACTAGGTAACGTAGCTCGACTTAGCCTAATTTATTTATAATAACTCCTATTATAAAGCTATTAAGACGTTACTTATTAAACTACTAATAGGATATTCCCCTTATAGACCTAATAATATTAAACCTTAGTTAAAGGTTTTAATCCTAGTAATATATAAGGGAATCTATAGCTTACTTACTTAGAGGTTAGCTATTACTAACTTACTTTAGAAGTATAATAAAATATATAATAAGTTCTATAATTAGAGGAAGACCCCTATTATTTTTACTATAGGAGACCTCGTCCTACTTTTAACTAAAAATATTAAATAGAGGTAGCCCTCCTATAAACTTTTTAATAAATATTTAGGCTTATTTAGGATCTAACGGGTAATTAATAGGAGATAGGCATATAAGCTATAGGTAGATAGAAATTACTAAATCTATAATATATTCATGCCTATATAACTAGAACCCTTTTTTAGCTTAGCTATTTTACTATAAGATATCCTAATTAATAATAATAATAACGTTTATATAGTAAACTATATTATTACCTATAAGGGCCCTAGATATAACTATTAGTACCTTATTAAATAAAAAGCCTATAGCGAACTAGATAATTTATAGGAGCTATAATATAATATATTAATAGACTTATAAAGTAATTATAAAGCCTAATTATAAGTAAAAGTATTATAATCGCTATATAATTTAATAAATAAGTTAATAAGTAACTAGTAGCTAGGTAGGAATAGGGTATACTAGCTAGGTATCTTAATTTACTAGCCTAAAAGCCCCTAACGAGGCGAAAAGAGACTAGAAAAACGCCTAAAAGTAATATTATACTATCTAGAGGTTATTAATAGCTTATTAGGAGCGCTCTTAAGAATTTTATATCTATAAAGCCCTAGCGCTCTCCTTATTAGAACTAGTTATACCCCCCTTAATATTATTATCTCCTAAATAAATAAATAGGGTAATAAATAGAATAGTTAGAACCTTATAATATTACTTTAAGTTAGAAATACTAACTAGAGGAGTATTAGTAAGATATTAATAGAGATTAAGTCGACTTATTACCTTAGTATAAGCCTTATTCACTTCTTTAGTACGCTTAGCTTATATATCTTATACTTTTAGCTACTAGTTAGCTAATTACTCTATCTCTAGGTAATAGTAATAGAGCTCCTCGTTCTACTTATATAATAACTTAGTTTACTTCTTAGCTTTCTTAGCAAGGTATTACTAATATTTAGCTATATCCTCTAAAGTAACTACTTAATAATTCTCTATCTCTATAGAGATCTTAGCCTCCTTAGCCTTATACTTCTTAAGTATTATAATAGCTTTATTCTTCTTAACTTAGAGGGTTTTCTTAACTATAAGCTAAGTAGCGAGGATCTCCTCTTAAAATATAATTAGATATTAATAATAAAATACTAAGGAGGTACTAGGGAGCTACCTTATTCTTAGTATACTATACCTAAAGGTTAGGCTAGGAATTAGCTTTATTTATAAGGCGTTTAATTTTATTAATAGTACTTATTATATAATAAGTAGCTTATAGCGAGTTAGTAGATAGGAAATAGGGAAATACTAAGTAAAACTTATAGTAATATAAGCTTTATTATTACCTACTTTAATATAATACTTATATTTAGTAAAGGTATCTAAGAAATAAATAGATTAGTAATAAATTTAAAACCTAAAGCTAGCAAAGTATTAAATAAATATTAAATAAATACTAAATAATAACTAGGAGCTTATTATTACTCTTAAAATAGAGAATTAAGCTTATAAGGAGCTTATTATAAGGGAGATCCTCCTTAGGAGGCTTTTACTTCGCTATAGCTAAGAGGTACTAGTAATAAAAGTACCCCTAGAGTATACCTATAGTAAGGAGGGGAGCTTTATTAATAATATTAGTAGTATTAGTAGCAGAGGATAATATAATGATAAATTTATTATATAGTGATTAAAATAAAGTTATTATTAGTAAGGGAGTACGAGGCTAATAGTAACTTATTAATAGTAGTAATAATATTATAAATCTAAAGAAATAAAAAGGAGAGATTTTAATAGAGCGGAATTTTAAATAATATTTATATATTTTTAACTTAATATTAAAACTAGCTTTTTATATAGCTAAAAGGAGGATAATCTCTAGATTATTATATTATTTAACTCTATTTAACTTTATTATATATAAGGCGGTATTAGGTAGTTATTAGATAATAACTAGTAGCCCCCTATATTATAATAAAAACCTTCTTTATCTCTAGAGGGAGAATGTTTTTATTACTCCTATAAAGGTATTAAAAAATTAATAATAAGTAGAAAATATAATAATTCGAAGGGTAAATTTAAAATAATAAATATAAGCTTAAATAATAAGATATTTTAGTATAGCCTTATAAAAGAAGGAATAACCCTTATAAGGGAACTTAGTTATAACTATCTAAATAACTACTGTTCTAGATCTATCTAATAAAGTTATAAGAGTAGTTAGAATATAAATATACTTTATTACTAGCTTATTACTCCTCTAAGCTATAAAGTCCCTTATTACCTAGGTATAAGAGCTATAAGAGTAGCTAGGGTAGAGGATAAATATCTTATTACTAATTAACTACTCCTCTAAGTTATTTAGCTATTTAAAAAAGAGTTATATAACTAGAATAAGGGATATTAAATTCTAAACCTATAAAAACTAAGAGGTTATAAAATCCTATAGGGAGGTATTAGATACTCTCTAGATAACTATAGAATAACTTAGTCTAAAGGTAGATTAGCTTAGAGGGGGGGGATTATATTATAAGCTAGGATAATATTATAAGGAAAAAGGCTTAGTAAGCTAAGTTAGGAAAGTCTATAGGAGTTAGGAGCTATAAGGAGGTATTAGGTAACCCCTAGATAAGTCCTCTAGCCCTTATCTAGTAAACTAGAGGGCTAGAGAAGAATATTTAACCTTAGCTATACCTAACTATACTAACTCTATTACTCTGCACCGCACTATTTGTGACACGACACCAGGAGCCGCCCGTTAGGCCTCGCGCCAACGCGCTTTATAACAGTATCAAGGATGCAAACAATAAACCAGTCTTGACTGCAAAGCCTCGCGAGGCCGACAACGCGCTTGGCTCGCGGAAGTGCGCTGCTGAGGACAACATCAAGCCGTTAACGTACAGCCCGCTCAAGAAGGTGAAAAAGATACCTTTGGGTGGTAACATCCTGCCCGAATTGGTTGTCACGACGGCCGGGACCTGGGTCTCAAGACGGTGCTAGAGCTTTTGTTCGGTGATAGATGTTATCGAATACTTGCTCTTTAGTGCTGGGGCAGCTCGGCACTTTGAAGAGATATCCGGTGGTTGGGTCCGGGTAACTGAGTCTCATGGTGGTGCTGGAGCTTTAGTTTGGGGCGGGGTCAGATACTGGCTCCCCGCTTCCGCGACGGCCCAGGTGCACCAGGCTGCCAGACGGCATCACGACCTCGGCATTGGAGGAGGCCTTTCTGGCGAAGGCCCCTCGAGGAAGAGGATGGTACAAGTGAAGTTTCGTGAGCTCCGGCCTGATACCGATATCCCTTGTGGTTCGGTCGTTCAGCTAGGTCTGCCTCCAGTGTAGCTTAATGCCAGCAGCAGCAACTTAAAGCCATGTCCAAATGTCGCTTGTTACAGTATAAATTGGGAACCCCTTCTTTAACGTGGAATTCAGCTGCTCCACTTGGCATCCGTTGGTTCGGGGACACCCAAAGCCAAGCGGCATCTTATTGAGAAACGTCCTATAGGGCCATATTTATAGTTACTAAAGAGCTTAATCTATTATAACGAGAGTAGCCATAACGTGGTCGCTTATAACCACGGTTAGAGGAACGACCCCGGAATAAGGTTACTCTAGAGCTAATATTAGTTATATACCGCGCTAGGAATAGGTAATACTAAAGGTATTATAATATACCCCCCTAGATATAGCTATAGCTAGAAAAGCGCCTAACCGCGTAGTATCCCTTAAAATACTTAAATATAAAGCAATATATTAATAAATAACCTATTAATAAGCCTATTAATAAAAGAGATAATAAAGTAAAGTTATTTATATTAGGTATAGGTAAAGCATAAATAGTTATAGTTTTCTATCTTTATAACTATTACTATTATTATTATAATACTCTTTATTTACTAACTCTTACTAATAGTAATAGAATCTGTTATCTCTTATTAGCTTAGGTAGGGTAGCTACTATTATATTAATTCTAAATAAAATAACCTAGCTACCCTCCTACCTTCTTAACTCTTCCCTATATATAATATAATAACTATATATATACCTAACTTTAGTCCTAATAATAACCTTATTACGCGCGCGCATACGCTTATAACGCGTAATAATCTTAAAGCTATTATAATATACTAATATATTTATAAATACCTCTTAAAAAGAAAATTAGTTAGGCTATAGCCCTTAAGAAGGCGCGCGCTACTAAAGGTAAGAGTAAAGCTAGGGGCGGAGGGGCGCGCCCTCCTCTCCTAGAGAGTAATAATAAGGTTATATATATATTATTCCTTCCTATTATTAATATATAATATATTAATATATTATATAGCAAGTAGAAAGAAGTAGAAGTAACCTATAGGGAGTAGCTCTAAGGGTAAGGGTTTATAGCCTAAGAAGCCCTAGGGTTACCCCCCTAAGTAGTTTAAGAAGATAGCTCCTAGTAAGTTATAATCTTTTTATTACTATAACTATATATTAGAATATTATTAACCTTATTATTATTATAATCCCTAAGGAGATAAATAAAGAGGAAGGTACTAATAAGGGTAATTTAGAGCCCCCTCCTAGCCCTCCTCCCTCTAGTAGAGGTATAGAAATAGAGTAAATACCCCTATTTAATAAGCGCTATTTTTAATATATTTTAAGTAAGCTCTTAGGCTTATTAGATAGAAAGTACTTACTTAGTATAGTAAGTAAGTATAACTATTATTATAAGGGTAAGGTACCTTATTAATAAATAAGCGCCCCTATTATTATTATAGCTTATTAATATACTAAAGCTAAGACTTTAGATAACTTAGTAGTTAGAAAGGTAAGGTTCTATATACGCTTTGTTTTTATAACTATCTTCTAATATAATATATAGACCCTCGCTTATTAGAGAGCTATGCTCTATAAGGCTATTACTATCTAGAAAGAGGAGATTAAAGTAATAAAGAAGGGTAGTAATAGTAAGGGTTTAGGTAGGGCTTTTATAGTAATAAGTAGTTCTAGTATATATAGCGTTATCGCTCTATCTCCTGCCCTAGTTCTATTTAGAACCCTAGTAGTTAGTATAGGTATACCTGCACCTTATCTACTTACTAGTAATATAGCTATTATAATATACTACGTAGTTAATAGTCTTATTAGTATATATTTACTAGAGGTATTACTACTTTTATATAATATCCTAATAGATTAGTATAAGTAAATCCTCTAAGGTTAAGTAGTAGAGAATTAGCGTTTTAAGGCAGCCCTTTAGGGTATATTATATTCCTTTACTTTTATAGGAGTAACTTCAGGCTCCCTAGCTAGTAAGCTATAAATTAATTAAGAATTAGATACTACTAGCCCTCCTATACTTATCTAGAGCATCTCTTATTTATTATAATTATTCTTTATATATCCTTTAGATTAAGGAGCAAATAGAGCTTCTCGAATTTCTCGCGGTTAAGAACCTTTATAAGACTATTAGCTAGTATATTATTCGTTAGTATATATACTACGCTAAATAATCCTCTAGCGTATTCTTATTATAGCTATATATTCTAAATATTAATATACTATAGCTTAGTTAAAATCTATTCCTTTTTACCTACTATAAGATAAATTATCTATTAGTTATTATAATAAATCTTCTAGATATTACTAAGTTTAAGAGCAATATCTCTAAATAGCCTCTAAAGAGTAATAATCTCCTTAGCTATATATTTAAGGCTTAGAAGCTCCGCTTCTATTATTAATATTATAACTATAGCTTATTAAGTAGCTTTTTATTAAATTAGTCCTCTAAAGAGCGAGATTATATACCCTTAAGATAACTTCTATATCTTTTTATTATTTATAAACGAAGCGTTACTTATAATTAGTAGTACCTATCTACCCCCTAAGTTACTAAAGCGTATTACGAGGTAATAAGTATAATATAGGTACTATATAACCTAGTTAGTAGTAGTATAGTAATAAGGAGCGGGATTTATTAGGAATCTTAAGAGTAAAGAATATATAAAAGCGACGTCGGGTTAGATTATAATAGTAGTATAGAGTATAGAGCTAATCTTCTCTTAGAAACTCTTTATTTCTAATAGCGTTATTATTATTTTACTCTATAGGAGTAGTAGGTTTAGAAGGGGGGTTACTAGCGCTCTTAAGTTAAGTAAATTAAACTTCTTTATAACCTACTTAATATATTAGTTATAAGAAAAGTATATCTTCTATACGGCTCGGTTATAAATAACCCTAATTCTAAGATAGTATTTAACTAGGCCTTATTCTTTTAACTTATATGCTTCTTTTAAGCTAGTAATTACTTTTTATACTACTTCTTCGTAGTTCCTATAAAATAGGATAAGGAAGTTATTTATATAGAAGATAATAAGGACCCTCTTCTTAGTTAATTAGAAGAGATATAGTCTTTGCTTATAGGTATAAGGCTTAAACGCTAAAGGGTTAAGGAGAACTCCTTATACTAGAGTAGTAGTATATCCCTTAGCCTATAGAGCGCGTAGCGTAGTTTAACGCACTTCTTAGGCTACTTAAAGCTATCTAGTAACTTATAAATAATTAGGTCTTTATTCGGATCCTAAGAAGCGTTTAGGAACGCGTTGATAACGTTAAATTATTTAACTTCGAGGTTAAATTATATAATAATTACTATTACTACCCTAAAGGTATAAGTAGCGAGGGTTATTATATAAGTCTATTTGAGGGGCGACTTTTCTTACTAATTACCTTAAATATAAATCCTTACTTTATACTAGTTAAGGATATTATCCTTATTAAATTTATAGGTAAATACCTACTTTAAAAGGATTAGTCTCTTTATTATTATCTCTTAATTAATAACGCGCTATATATCTATTTACTATAATTTACCTATCTTAACCTTAGCTACTTCTTTAAAGCGAGTTTAGAGCGCTTATAGGAGGTTTAAAAGTTCCTTCTATAAGCAGGGTAGCTTAGTAAGGTTATTAGTAGTAAGACGTTTATAGATTATTATAGTTATATAAGCGGGTTTCGCGCTATAGATAGTAGTATAAACGTAGCTATAGAGCGTATAATACCCTATATTAGCTTCTAAAAAGGCCTTCTATTAATTAGGTATAAAAGTCTTAAAGAAGCTAGATACCTGCTCCCGCTCTATATAATATTAGAATAAAAACTAGTAACTAGAGCGGGATTTGCTTTCTACTATTCCTAGTTATAAGTTACTAGGTAATAGATTACGTAGTTATTAGCTTTAATAAGTTTAGCTATAGCCCTCCTAGTTATATACCTAGTTAGACCTCTATTTAGTATTATCTCTCTCCTCTCTATCCTAGTATAGCTATACTAGTAGATTTAAGGGCTTACTATCCGAAGGTTCGTTCTTATTACTCTTACTTACTTTAGAAATATATTATAAAGTAGGGAGTAGTTTAATTATAATATAGTTCTTAATCTATTCCCCTTTAGAATTAACTTCCCTAATAGTATTATATATATAGTTAGTTTCTAGTATATATACTATACTTACTATTCTATTTATTAGGGCTAGGCTTTTATCTAGCTCTAGCGTAGGATTAGGGGATAATAGCTACTCCCCCTTCTAACCTACCTATCCCTTTAGAAGTTTTAAGATTCTTCTATTTAGAGACTTAGTTATAAGAATAAGGGTTAGTATAAGTAACTATTTAATTATAAGTATTAATATAGCTTTATCCTTATCTATAATACCTAGGATCTAAAGTTTAAAGTTAACTTATAATATAAGCTCTTCGATCTCTTCTACTATCTTATAGATAATATCTTCTAGGATAGCCTCTTTTATCTTATTCTTTATATAGAAAGTCTATTTATTAAATATTATATTCTATATAATAATAACTATTTATAATATAGGGATCTAGACCCTATATAGGTTATAGGTATTTAGAACGTATCTTACTAGGTATCTAATATATCCCCGTAGTACTACCTTAAAGTCTCTCTTAATAATTCCTCTCTCTCGTTCCCTCTTAAGGGGGTATATATAATAGCTATAGGTATTTATATATCCCTAGTAAGGGCGAAGGTTGCGGGTTAGGGCTGCTCTATTATTAGGTTACTACTAGTAAAAGTACTAATAGAACTATTCCTCTTCGATCTATAGTAGTAGATACTAGTCGTAGCGTTTAAGTAGGCTTATATTATAAAGCGTTATTATTACTAGTACTATCTTAGCCTATAGTTTTATAAGTAAGCTAGCTATAGCGAGTATTTTAATTATTTAAGTTATAACTTCCTAACTAGCCTATTCCCCTCTACTATTTAGTTCCTTTATATATAAAGGGGTTATTTTAACCTCTATTCTTTCTATATAGGTCTAATCCTTATATCCTATATAGCCTATAAGTAAAATTACTAACCTCTCGACGTCTTATCTAATCTTATAAATAGAAAGTCCCTTCTATTAATATACCTATTACTTAAAGGTATATAGAGCGAGCATAACGCTACTATAGGTCTTATTAATACGTAGAAATATAAAGAGCTAACTAGTATACTTATCCTTAATAATAAGGAGCTATTAGTTCTAGTTAAAGCTTTTAGGGTAGTTAAAGAGATCCTATGCAATTCTATAGTAAGGGTATATTACTTTATCTTCTAACGTTCGTCTTAAAATTACCTATTTAGTATATATAATTATATAGTATTAGTACTATAGGCGCGTCGGGCCTTTAATCCTCACCCCCCGAGTAGTATATACTAGCTACTCTAGAGCCTTAGGGCTAAAGTACCTGCTTCTAAGGTACTAAAGTATTATATTATTACTCCGGTCTAGTAGTAGTATAAGAGAGGTATACTTATATATTATAAGTACGTGGTTTATATTATTAATAATAATATTAATACTTTAGGGAATCCTTTTAGGAATAGAGTATAAGGAATAAGGCTTATATTTAAGGAAGGCGAGGTTTGCTTTTCTAATAAGTTTCTTAACTATAATATTATTCTTATAGGTTTTAAAGCGAAGCGTATAGTTATACCTTAAATACTAAATACCTATCTTTTATAATAGCGCTTTAGAGATAATATTAATATAAAAGTTCTCTATATATCCTATATTATAGAGCGTAAGGTCCTCTATATTTATACCTTTTAAGCTATTAAGAGCGTTCTTAATAATCTATATACTTTTTATAATAATTAAGTATAAAGCTATTCTAAAATTAACATATTTTCTTTTATAATACCTAAGTAAGGAGGGGATAAGTAGGGACTTATTATTTATAAGGTATATCCCTCTATAGTTATTTAGAACTATAGACTTATATAATATGTAGGGTCCTATATAAGGGGTTATAAAGATACTTAGGCGCTCTTCGTCTAAGTTAACTATATTATCCCTAACCTCGTTCGAGAGGGTTATATAGAAAGTAATTACTATTATATTAATAGGGTAGCTCAGGGCTACGTCGGATTTCTTAGATAAACCCTTATTACCCCCTTTATTATTTTAGCGGTTTTTATTCTTATAAGGTATAGTATATAGCTAGCTCTTACGAGCGAGTTCCTTATATAGATTAGTAAAGCATAAGTTATTATTTAACTAGTTATAGATCTAAGCTACTTATATATCTATTACTAATATATAGGGGCCTTTTTAGTAATATCTAGTTAAAGCGGCTTCTAAGTAGTTATATTTAATACTTAGCTATTAATAGCTTAACTTATATAGGTATTATTTACTACTAGATATATTACTAGTTATAGGAACGCTTAATAGGTTAGCCTCGTTTATATAGCTAGCTAGTATTATAAAGACCCCTATACTTTATCCTTATAACCTTAAGTAGAGTATATCTTTATATAAGAGGTCCTTAAATATATTAATATATTAGCTTATATTAGAGACTAGTATCCCTACTCGCTCCTATTTTAAAATATTTATAATTTCTATATTAGCCTAAGTAGGTATAAAGCGATAACTTATTACTTAAAGAAAAGTTTTTAAAGCGAGGGTATTACTTACCTTAGGAAGCTTAAGCTAGATAGTATAGAAGTAGATACCCCTAAAGTCCTTAATCTAGGTATTAGGATTAATACTCCTATTTACTTTTTCTAGGATTTAGATATACTCTTCTTAAATAATAATAAGAGTATTAGCCTCGCTTAGAGCGTAGTAATATTTAAGATTAATAATAAGGCTATATAGGGTTATATCCCTTTTAGCGAGAAGTTCTATATATATAGGTATAATAATATTATAAGTAATAATCTCTATAACTAGATAGTTAATCTATTTAAACTTCTAATCCTCGTAGGTTTGCTTAAATTCTTATATAGTAAGTAAATAAAAGTACTCTAGGTATTATTCCTATATACTTATAATATTCTTATTAATTATAACTAGGGTAGTTAGAAGCTAAAAGGGGTATAATTCGTTCGTTTATATTCTAATAGTAAACTTAGGAGTAGTCCTAGAAGTAGTATTAGAAGTAGCCTCTTCTAGAGCCTCTTAGTTAAATAGAGCGATATATTAATTATAAATACTCTTCTCCTATAAGTACTAGGCGTTAATATCTTAGTTTTACTTAGTAATATATAAGTTAAGAGTTAGAGTTTCTAATAAAGTCTTACTTAGGTATAAAGATCCTTTAAAGTTATCTAGGTTAATATACTTCTAGACTCTAGTAGCTTAGGCTTTAGCTTAGATTATAATATACTAAGTAGCGAAGTCCCTATATATAATTAGCTAGTATAATATTATAATAGCTATAATAGAAGATATTATAGTTAAAGTTATTTAGAAATAGAGGGTTTATAGTAATAGAGGATAGTATATAATAAGGAGGAAAAAAGGAATAGGAGAGAGGAAGTTTTAATAAGTACTTTTAATAATAAAAGCTTATTTTAAAATAGTAGTTAGGGGTTTAGTTAGAGCTAGGCTTATAACTATTAAGAAATATCCTATAGGGCTATATTTATAGTTACTAAAGAGCTTAATCTATTATAATAAGAGTAGCTATAACGTAGTTACTTATAACTACGGTTAGAGGAATAACCCCGGAATAAGGTTGCTCCGGAGCTAACGTTAGTCACGTGCCGCGCTAGGAACGGGCGATGCTAAAGGCATCACGATATATCTGAAGGAGTGCGCCCGAACTAAATGACGCCGCTGGACGGCAAAGAAGCCCGGTTGTGGAATTGACTCGCAGCTTATGGAGGTTTTTAGATGCACCTCTTGACTAGGACTATTTAACTAACTCACCCCATGGTCCGGTCCGGTCCGTTCCGGAACCATTGACGGACGTGAGAGGGCTGGCGCAGTTGAGTATGTACCATTCCTCTTCATTGCAAGCGCCTGGCCCTGAGCTTTTCCAACGCGTTGTTTCAGCATGTGCAACAAGCATCCTGCAATGACTGTCAGCATCGCGCCCCTGGACCAGATATCTGGAGATGGGCTACAAGAGCACAGGTAAGAAGACCATTGACCCCTCCACCCCCACACACCTCAACCGACCATTGCCTAACTAAAAGAGGCAGTAGCCGGAATAAGTATAGTCCCTGCCCTCAGACGGGCTAACGACCCATAACGCCTAAGCCCGAACCACTAACCCTATCTAGCCCTGGCGCACCCCTAGCCACTAGCCCCTAAAGGGGCTTAAAGCAGTGGTCAGGTCGGGTCAATGAGGGTAGGGGGTCAATGGCTGTGTAAAGATAACTTCTCTTGATGGACGGTCTCTTCGGGACTCTGGAATGCTAGATTGGCTCTGCTTCTCTTACCTCATAACGTGCGTCTGGCTGTGCGATGGATACAGCCTGCGACCAATCTTCCTCACCATCCGATCTCCTTGAGCGGAACCAACCGTGGAAGCGCATAGGCCACGAAGGCTAGTATGATACAGGTACTGCTGTGATCAGTCATAGGTCTAGCTAGCCTCATTACATCGAGATGAGTCGGCAGGACCGACTTGACAATGGATTTTTCGAAAACAGCATCAAACACCGCCGCAGTCGGGCCTTAAGCCATCGCACACAAAGCATAACGACTGCGCCCGAACAAACGAACATCAACACAACAGCTAACGATAGGTCTCTGGTCGCCTATTCCCCCTCACAAAGATTGCGACATGGCCGAGGAGTAGTGTCGGATGGTTTTTACCTAGTTCTTCAAAAATGGGCAGTTCCGTGTTCGCCCTTCGATTTTCTGTATAATAGTCGCGTCGATTTTACTGATGTTTAGGTAGTTGGTTAGTGGCGCGTGGGAAAAAATTGCGCACCAGATCCCCTTATTACTTATGCTACAATCCCGCCCTTCCGCTGCACCCGCCACTACTTGCACTTGCGAGCCGTAGTGTCTCTGCACTGGCTCTATCATTAGAAAACATAGGTTCCCAGGCAGCACCACGAGGAGGTTGCAGAGTCCGAAATTCGCCGCCCTTGCCTGGAAACCCCCCATTCCGACCCGGTGCAGCAGCTCTCTTCCCGGGTTCTGGAATAAATTAAATCCGGCCACAGCTTTGTACCCTTGTAACCTTGCTTTTGGATTGGTACCTTTCCACGGCCCAGCTACCCAGCTCCTTCTTCCCGCACTCGAAGCCGTCCGACCTCAGGCCCTCCCTCGGTCACCAAATCCAAAGTCGGAACCTCGCTGTGTCGTTTTAACTTGTGCAGCAAAAAGCCCGAAGCGAACCAGCGAGGAAACAACCCAAACACTCTCGATCGCGTGTCGCATCACCAAACAGCACCTCTGCCGGCCCAGTCAAACGCAGGCAGGAAGCTCAGGTACGTGACCCCGCCATTTAGTCACGACTTTCCACCCGCTAACTCGTACTTGCTCTCTCAGCTCCGCATTGATAAGAATTGGTTAATCAATTAGGTTCATCTGCCCCACAGCCGTGTGTTCCCACCTCTTCTTCCACTGCCGCGAAGTCAATAGGTGAGTGAGGAGGAGACAGTTAGATGTAACATACTGACAGGATTAGCCGTCAGCAGATCAGGATGGCTCCTACGACCGAGCCACTGTTCTTTTCCAACGAGTTCGCAATTAGTTGTGGCACTGTGTCTGTGGATGTTCAGAGAGCAAAGGTGCTCCTCATTCGATGGCAGAAAACTGGCGAATACATGCTTCCCAAGGGTCGCAAAAACCTTGGCGAAGCCCTCGAACAAACTGCGAGGCGGGAAACCTACGAGGAGACCGGAATACAAGTTGAACTGCTCCCCGTGAGCATCGAGACCCTGGCAACCAAGCCTGCGGCCATGAAAGAAACTGAGGTGCCGTCGAAGACTGCTACCGAACCCATCGCCATGAGTCAGCGCATGATGCAAGGGACTCTCAAAATCATCTTCTGGTATGTGGCAGTGGCAGATTCTGCCAGCAGTCGGGACGAGGGAACACAGCAGGAAAACGAGGAATTCGATACCATTTGGACGGACTTCGATAACGTCGTCTCCACCCTATCCTTCGATAATGACAAACGCATTGCTGAGGCAGCTATTACTGCGGTTCTCAGAGGTTGAAGGTTGCTTCTTGATTGATTAGGGTACCTGGCTTGCATCAGAGTCGTTTATAGCAGGCTGCCTGTAACAGCTAATTTTTTCCCCGAAATAAATGACTGTCAATGGACAATGCAAGCAGAAAGCCCTTTCCATTCTGGTTGACCGTTGTTGTTGTTGTTGTTGTTGTTGTTGTTGTTGTTGTTGTTGTTGTATTTAACGCCATGGCGGTAAGGGCGCAGCCGCCCTTACGGCAGACCTCCCGAGGGGTATGTGGCGTGGAGGGCCGTAGGCCTGTAGCTATCACTAGATACATTCCAGATCGTCCTCCAAGTCGTGCCCGAAGGCAAATATATGTTCAGGCTGTCTAGGTGCCGCTGGCTCGCCCGAGACAGAATTTGTTCGCTTCCAAACCGCAATTCCGCCAGAATAGCCCGTCTTCGACCCAGAACCCGCAGATTACTGGTTTATACACCGTCCCAGTAGCCGTCCGTAGTTTATCGAGATGGGTAGACCGCCGCGAGGGAAACCACAAGGGGCAAAAACCTCGCGAGGTTAGGTTGTAGGGCTTGCTGTTAGGCTCTGTAACAAGCATAGCTGTATATAGCCGTAGCTATACACAGCTACCCTACTGTCGGTGAACTCTTCGAGGGAGTCTTCGATCGTGTGAAAGGGAAAGGTGCTGAGGGATCGAAGTCGAAAAGTCGGTCGGTGGTGTTGAATTTGGGCCCAGGAGCACCGCTTGCGCCGGGAAAGAAATTCGCCCGGTTCCTTCGGGAGGCTAGATGGAACCTCTGCTTCTTGCCAGCCTAAGAAGACTTCATCTAGCCCGCGGAAGGCGATCTCGAGTCAACGGCGGTTCGTTAGGTTGAGTAATCGTCGGCTCGATTCGAGGGAAAAATGTGGGTCCAGTGACTAAGCATCGCTTGGTTGTGTCGTTGTCCCAACATCTCTACTGTGTTCTGCAACACATCTCACAGCTGCCTAGTGGAGAAGAGCTCTCACGACGACTTAAGCTACACGAATAGGTTGCAACAGATCATATGTTGTATTTGGGAGGATATGAAACCATAAGAATGAATGCATCAGCAGTCTTACTGTTTGCGAGATCTTCCTTGCCAAGTATTTTCTAAACGGGCACCTTGTGTTTGTCCTAGACTTGCGGTGATTCAGCCGGCGGTAGAGGGACACGGATTTTCCACTGCAAAACCCAAGTCTTGTCTGCGCGCTTTACCCGTAGGTCATCATATTGCACAAGTCGACCTTCAAACTCCGCAGAATCAATACTCCAGCCAGCGACCCTCAGGCACCAGTCACGGAATTCCACCACTGTGAAACGGTAACCTTTTCCATCTGGCTGTTTGTACTCAGACGGATAGTCCGGGGCTAGGCCAACCTGGCGGCCTCATATGATGCCACCTGGTTTTGCTAAGAGTACCAGATTCTGGAAAAATCGAGTTTGTCCTTCGATGCCGAAAAGATGCAAAACGTTTGCAGTGTGAACCAAATCAAACTTATGGATCAGGCTAGGGTATTCCTCGGCAAACCTTGGGTGAAGCATATCTGTCTGGTGAAACCGAAAGCTTCCAGTGTTTCGACCCTCATTATATAGAGCGCGTCCAATATTGAAAAACCCTGGATGCCAAAATGATTAGAAAGACAGACAGTAAATATGAACGGCGCGAAAGCTTACGACGTTCAATATCCAATCCTACAATACGCTGTCATTTCAGGATATCTTAGTAAATCTCACTAGTGTGGATGAGCTTGGGCTTCTACAGTACCTCTGATGGATAACCGTCCATAATTAATTTCCAGATGTCAGTACTGTCACGAGCCAGGATAATGTCGCAGGAAAAAGGGCTTAGCGGGCTAAGTTAGGGAAGTCCGTAAGAGTTAGGAGCTATAGAGAGGTACTAGGTAACCCCTAGATAAGTCCTCTAGCCCTTACCTAGTAAACTAGAGGGCTAAAGAAGAATATTTAACCTTAGCTATACCTAACTATATTAACTCTATTACTCTATACTATACTAGTTTATAATATATTCTTCTCTCTTATTTATATTAATAGGAGTATAGACTATTAGAGTAATAAAATATATAATAATATAATACCTACCTATAGGTCTACTAGGGAGATAAATATAGTATTACTATTAGGATCCCCTACTAGCTAGGAGTAACTAAATAGCTAAATATAAGATAAGACGCTTACTAAATAGAATAATAATAAGGGTACTAGTAGAGGATTAAGTAGTTAATTAATAGAAGCTAAATTAGATTAGCTTATTAAAGAGAAGGAAAAGAAGGGGTAGCTAAAGTATAAATAGGAATATCTTAAAGCCTTAAGAGCTAGCTAACTATTAACCCTAGTAAGTAACCCTACTACCTATTAAGTAGTTATTAATAGTAAGTTAAAGAAGTATTAATTAGAACTCTAGGGGAAGTATCTTTTAATATTTAAGTTTAAAAAGGGTACTTAGACTAACTTTAATTAATTTATATTTAACCTCGACGCGCGATTTAAGATAAATAAGATTATATTAGACCTTAAAAAGTTACTATTTACTACTAGGTACCTAGAGGGGCTAGTAATAAAGTAATAGACCTTATACCTCTCTATTAATTATAATAATAAGGCGAGGGATATTATTTAAGTAGTAATAAAGGACTAGTTAGCTAATAGTATAGCTAATATAGGGTCTAGGACCCTTAGTATATAAACCTAGCTTAAATAGGCCTACTAGCGACTAGGATAGTTATACTAGAGCTTTATTAACTATTATAAGGGGATTAAGGTAGAGAGCCCTTACTAATAACTAGAGGAGATCTAAGTAGCTAATATAATAGCTAGGCTAGATCCTAAGCTCTAATACTATATTATAGCGAATAAGTTACTAAAATTATAGCTTAACCTTAATACTAAGGCTAGAAATACTAAACTTATAGTTAATATATAGATATATAAAGTACTAGTAAGGGACTAGGGGGCTAATAATAAGGGGTAATAACTAGAGGGCTAACTTACTAACCTAGAGGGACTAACTAAGGCCTTAAAAGAGCAAACTTACTTAGGCTATAGTAACGCTAATACCTACTAGGAGGATACTAAGGACTAGGATACTAGGAAGGAGATTATTTATTATAGTTATAAGAAAAGGGGCTATATCGCGCTAAGGTACCTATACTATAAGAAGTATAGCTACCCCTATTATAAAGGGAAACCCTACCCTAGTAAATAACTAGAAGAGGACTAGATAGTAACGCGCGCGGTTTAATAGGGTAATAACTAGCTATATTATATTAAAGCGATAATATAGATCCAAGTTATAAGTAGCTAGAAGACTAGTGCTATACTTATTAATTATAGGGCTAATAAGAATATTATAAACTAGAGGAGTAGAACTAATATCTAACTAGAGGATAATAAGTTAGAACCTATTAGGGGAATATAGGTATCTAAGGGACCTAACTATAGTATATAGAAGTTAATAACCTAGATAACTAATAGTATAAGTATCTAGCGGATAGCTTTATATAACTTTAGGATTAGTAATAATAATAATTATAACGCTATCCTAGGTATCCCTTAGTATATAGCGGAGTACCCTAATCTTAATTAGAGGGAGTTAGGCTAGACCTTTCCCCTATATAAGAAGAGTATCTATCTTATTATAACTATAAAAGAACTTAGATATATTAAGAACAAAGTAAGAGTAGTACTTATAGGGGTACTATAAGTTAACTATATATTAATTACTAGCTACTAGGAGGATACCTAAGACCTTAAGAATACTAAGGGGATTAAAATAAATATCCTATTATAATACTAAGACTTTAAGAAAGTATTTAATATTAACTTAATAGGAGCTATACTAGAGTTTAGGACTACTAGGAGCTACCCTATTAACTTATAGCTTAGAACTAAGCCTCTATTTAAGCCTATTTACCTACTAGCTAAAAAGGAGTTAGAAGAGTTAAGGGATTATATCTATAAAGCTTTATAAAAGGGATAGATTTACTTATTAATAAGCCTAATAAGAGCGCTAATCCTATTTATCTTAAAAAAGGGAGGTAAGTTAAGGTTATGTATAAACTACTAGGGGCTTAACTAGGTAATTACTAAGAACTATACCCCCCTCCCTCTAATTAATAAGATCCTTAACTAGCTCTCTAGAGCTAAGTACTTTATTAAGCTCGACCTTAAGGATATATACTACTAAGTAAGGATCTAGGAGGGAGATAAGTAGAAAATAGTATTCTATATATAATATAGCTATTATAAATATTATATTATACTATTTAGGCTTAGTAATATACCCGCTACTTTCTAGATATTTATTAATAAGTTACTTATAGGCCTAGTTAACGTTATCTATATTATATATTTAAATAATATCTTAATTTTTACTAATAATATAGACTCCTATATAGAGGCTATAAGATAGGTATTTACCTAGTTAGAAGCTAATAGCCTTAATACGAACCCTAATAAGTATAAACTTTATAAGGAGGAGATTAAATTCCTTAGGTTTATAGTCTTAGTAAATAGAGTTACTATAGAATATAAGAGGGTCTAGGTAATAGCTAAATAGCTAGTACTTATTATAATACGAGAGACTTAGTAATTTCTAGGATTTATAAGGTTCTATAGGAGATTTATTAAGAACTAGTCTAAGATTTATAGCCTACTTACTAACTAACTTACTAATATAGTTAAGGGATAGCTAGTAATAACTAGGGAATAATTAATTACTTTCTACTAGCTCTGCGCTTTATTTATAAAAGCGCTTATATTATACTACTTTAATCCTATACTCCTAATTTAAGTTAAAACTAATATATTAAACTTTATAATAGGGGTAATACTAAGCTAGTTAGAGGGAGATATATAGAGACTAGTAGTATTTATATCTTAAAAGCTTAAAGGCGCGTAATTATAATATAGCACACTAGAGGTAGAGCTACTAGCTATTAGGGAGGTAGTAATAAAGTAGTAGTACTACTTACTTTACTCCTAATATTATATCTAATTTATTACTAACTACTTAGGTTACTAATACCTTGCTAATAAAAAGACGCTTAGTAGCTACTAGGCTTAGCTATTATAAGATCTATTAATATTTAACTTTAAAATTTAATACTAGCTAGGTTACTATAACCTAGCTAATAGTCTATTATAGAGACCTAACTATACCCTAGAGGATATAGAGATTAATAAAGCTAGGGACTCGCTCCTATAGAACTTCTTATAACGTTTTAATTATACTACTATCTAGAGGGTAAGTACTAAGTAGTAATAGAATACCTAACTATTAAATACCCTACTAGGATAACTTATACCCCCGCTCTAGGAATAGGTTAAGGAGGCTTAATAGAGGGATCCCTTTTATATTAATAAGGAGTAGGAATAACGAGGTATAAAGTAGTTACTAGATAACTCTAGTATCCTAAGATATTAAGAGGGCTTATATATCCCTAATAACTACCTACTTTAGAATAAAGTCCTTAGAGCATTCTATAATAAACTATCTAGAGGTTACTAAGGGGTTATTAAGATATTAAAAAGGATTAGAAAATCGTTTTTCTAGAATATATAGAAGACTAATATAAAGGAATATATTAAGATATATATAACGTGCTAGCGTATAAAACCGAGATACTACCTCCTATATAGCGAACTAGCGCCCTTACTAATACCTACTAAGCCCTTTAAGTAAATATCAATTAACTTTATTACTAAATTACTATTATTACTTATAACTAAAAATAAGCCTTATAATAGTATTCTTATTATTATTAATCGATTTATAAAATACTCCCTATATATCCCTACTAAGGAGTTACTACTAATAAGTTAGCTACGCTACTAACTAAATATATCTTCCTTATATTTAGGCTCTTAGAAGCTATTATATCTAATTAGGGATTACTATTTACTAGTAACCTCTAGTCTAAAGTATACTACCTACTAGTTATTAAGAGGAAGATTAGTACTACTTTCTATCCCTAAACTAATAGCTAAATAGAATACTAGAACTAGAATATTAAGTACTTTTTAAGGACTTTCTATAATATTAACTAGGACGACTAGGTAATATAGCTTAACCTAGCCTAATTCGTTTATAATAACTCCTACTATAAAGCTACTAAGATATTACCTACTAAACTACTAATAAGATATTCCCCTTATAGACCTAACGACGTTAAACCTTGATTAAAGGTTTTAATTCTAGTAATATATAAGAGAATCTATAGCTTACTTACCTAGAGGTTAGTTATTACTAACTTACTTTAGAAGTATAATAAAATATATAATAAGTTCTATAATTAGAGGAGGACCCCTATTATTTTTACTATAGGAGACCTCGTCCTATTTTTAACTAAAAGTATTAAATAGAGGTAGCTCTCTTATAAACTTTCTAATAAATATTTAGGCTTATTTAGGATCTAATAGGTAATTAATAGGGGATAGGTATATAAGCTATAAATAGATAGAAATTACTAAATCTATAATATATTCGCGCCTATATAATTAGAACCCTTTTTTAGGGTAGCTATTTTACTACGAGATATCCTAATTAATAATAATAGTAACGTCTATATAGTAGACTATATCGTTACCTATAGGGGCCCTAGATATAACTATTAGTACCTTATTAAATAGAAGGGCTATAGTAAACTATATAATTTATAGGAGCTATAATATAACGTATTAATAGACTTATAAAGCAATTATAAAGCCTAATTATATATAAAAGCATTATAATCGCTATATAACTTAATATATAACTTAATAGGTAACTAGTAGCTAGGTAGAAATAGGGCACGCTAGCTAGGTATCTTAATTTACTAGCCTAAAAGCCCCTAATAAGGCGAAAAAAGATTAAAAAAACGCTTAAAGGTAATACTATACTATCTAGAGGTTATTAATAGCTTACTAGGGGCGCTCTTAAAGATTTTATATCTATAAGGTGCTAGTACCCTCCTCGCTAGGACTATATATATTACTTTTAATATTATTATCTTTTAAATAGATAGATAAGGCGATAAATAGAGTAGTTAAAACCTCGTAATACTACTTTAAGTTAGAAATACTAACTAGAGAAGTACTAATAAGGTATTAATAGAGATTAGGTTAACTTATTACCTTATTATAAGCCTTATTTACCTCTTTAGTATACTTAGCTTATATATCTTATATATCTAGCTACTTACTAGCTAACTACTCTATTTCTAAGTAGTAATAATAGAGTTCCTTATTCTATTTATATAATAACTTAGTTTACTTTTTAACCTTATTAGTAAGGCGCTACTAATACCTAGCTATATCTTCTAAAATAACTACCTAGTAGTTCTCTATCTCTATAGAGATCTTAGCCTCTTTAGCTTTATACTTCTTAAGTATTATAATAGCCTCGTTCTTCTTAACTTAGAGGGCTTTCTTAACTATAAGCTAAGTAGCAAGGATCTCTTCTTAAATATAATTAGATACTAGTAGTAAAATACTAAGGAGGTACTAGGGACTTACCTAGTTCTTAGTATACTACGCCTAAAGGTCGGGCTAGGAACTAGCTTTATTTATAAAGTATTTAATTTTATTAGTAGTACTTAATTTATAATAAGTAGCTTATAGTAAGTTAATAAATATGAAATAGAAAATATTAAGTAAAATATATAGTAATATAAGCCTTATTATTACTTATTTTAATATAACGCTTATATTTAGTAGAGGTATCTAAGAAACGAATAAATTAATAATAAATTTAAAACCTAAAACTAGTAAAGTACTAGATAGGTATTAGATAAGTATTAGATAAGAATTAAGAGCTTATTATTACTCTTAAAGTAGAGAATTAAGCTTATAAAGAGCTTAATATAAGGGAGATCCTCCTTAGGGGGCTCCTACTTCGCTATAGCTAAGAAGTACTAGTAATAAGGGTACCCCTAGAGTATACTTATAGTAAGGAGGGAAGCTTTATTAATAGTATTAATAATATTAGTTATAGAGGATAATATAATAATAAATTAGTTATATAGTAGTTAAGATAAAGTTATTAATAGGGGAGTAGGAGGCTAATAGTAACTTATTAGTAGTAGTAGTAATATTATAAATCTAAAAAAGTAAGAAAGAGAGATTTTAATAGAGCGGAATTTTAAATAATATTTATATATTTTTAACTTAATATTAAAACTAGCTTTTTATATAGCTTAAAGGAGAATAATCTCTAGATAATTATATTATTTAACTTTATTTAACTTTATTATATATAAAGAAGTACTAAGTAATTACTAGATAATAACTAATACCCCCCTATATTATAATAAAGGCCTTCTTTATCCCTAGAGGGAGAATACCCTTATTAGACTTATAAAGAGGCTAAAAATATAATAATAAGTAGAAAATATAATAATTTAGAGGGCGAATTTAAAGTAATAAAAATAAGCCTAAATAATAATACGTTTTAATATAACCTTATAAAAGAAAGAGTAGCCCTTATAAGGGGGCTTAGCTATAACTATCTAAATAACTACTAGGTAGTCCTAGACCTATTAAATAAAGCTATAAGAGTAGTTAGAGTAGGGGGACTAGCCTTATTACTAACTTACTATTCCTCTAAGCTATAAAGTCCCTTATTATTTAGGTATAAGAGCTATAAGAGTAGCTAGGGTAGAGGATAGGTACCTTATTATTAATTAACTACTCCTCTAAGCTATTTAGCTATTTAAAAAAGAGTTATATAACTAGGATAAAGGATATTAAATTCTAAACCTATAGAAACTAGGAGGTTATAAAATCCTATAAGGAGGTATTAGATACCCTCTAGATAATTATAAAATAAACTAATTTAAGGGTAAACTAGTTTAAGAAGGTAGGGATTATATTATAAGCTAGAATAATATTATAAGAAAAAAGGCTTAGTAAGCTAAGTTAGGGAAGTCTATAGGAGTTAGGAGCTATATGGAGGCACTAGGTAACCCTTAGATAAGTCCTCTAGCCCTTACTTAGTAGACTAGAGGGCTAGAGAAGAATATTTAACCTTAGCTATTCCTAACTATACTAACTCTATTACTCTGCACCGCACTAGTTTGTGACAAGTACCTATATAACAACCTATATCTACTAGCAATAAGCCCGCGAGACCTGCCGAATTCATAATACTGCTGTACGCGAAAGGCTGATCGATGCGAGATTCTGCGAAAATGGTTTCCCGTATGCAGGTATGAGGCGCAATCTGTGTCCGTCAGTCAGTAATTGATGTCGCACAAAACACTGAAGAACTCCCACCTGCATCCCTAGAAGTCTCGCATCTCCAATACGTCGTAGTATGACGCTTTCACTCTCATTTGTGGCTTTTGAGAAATACCGGTGAAGCCCAAACGTGTCGCCTGCCCGCATCGGGAAAACTCCATCCGGCTGGAGTGCAGGAAATGAAAGAAACAAGAGGCAATCTGGGGAATAGTTAGAACAGCGCAGATCAGATTTTGGAGTTCGTCGATTCCTCACCTTCCAGAGAGGATGTGGGGCAATTATTCAAGAGGTTATCTCCTCCAGTGGATGCGACCACACTTGAACCATCTCCCACGCTTGGTATTATCCAGTCAAAGGTGTCGGAGAACACTCTTCTCATGTCACTTGCAAGCCTAACCCCGAGTGCCAGATTGAGGAAAAAGAGGTCTGGACGATCCGAGAAGTCCCTTGTAAGCAGTGCACAAGCAAACAAGGCACACCCTAGAACATCTTCTGCCAACTTGGCTTTGCTGGAAGAATGCCGAGCAACGAGATCAAGAACCGGCCGTAGAACATACTCAAGTTTGGTGACAGAAATGACTCTGGCAATGTCGTTGACGTCAATGTTGTAATCGACGTGGATAGTATCGGAGTTGAAAGCCCACGTCACGGTAACGCCCGATGCATTCGGCTTGTTGATGAGACTGTCGCAGAGCAAGTCTCCGTAAAAGGCATTGAAAAACCCATCGTTGTACAATGACTTTGCCGTATCCAGGAAAGGACAATGAAATCCAGTGACTTCGTAGTCGATGTGCATAATCTCTGTAGGGTTGCTGTCTGGAATGATCATGACGTTGCCCCCGTGGCCATCGCCAAGCCCAAAAGCTGCTGGGAGATCCCTCAGTCTGCCTGTTTCTTGTGGATTGAGGAATTTTCTGGCTCTATCGAAAAAGTATCTCAGAGGAGGATGTGGTATTCCATTGATGCTGAGGGGGATTTCGATGAAGTCGGAGACGGACGCCACCCGATCCCCACAAATGGTTCGTATGGTTTGGGAATAGAAGCCGAGAAATCGAGAGTCGGACTGCAGGCGTCCGTAGAAAAACCGGTGGATCTTCTGCTGTTCACACAGGGACGGGTCTGGTTCCAGCTCCATAGAAATCCGATAAGCATCGGTTACTTGCTGGGCTCGGAGGAGCTCAACTTCTAGAAACCATTCCACAAGTTTCGACGAATTTGTGTTGACGGTGGGAAAAGTCTCGACGCTCAATCTGGCTTCATTGAGCGACCGACCCCTGTGAAGATTGAAGAACAGTCTTCCAGTCAAGGTATCCTTGGCAAGAAGTTGCTGGACACACGACGGGGGAAAATACTGCTGGACAACCGGCAAGATTGATGATTCGAATTCCGCTTCACGGCCAATCTTGACGAAGACACTCTGCCAGTCCTTTCCGGAAATGAGAATCTGGCCCAGATCGCCGCTGGAATTCGAAGTAAAGACCGAAGGACGGTATGGTTGAGAAGACTGGCGGAATTCGACCGGCCCATCGTGCACGTGTGGGAAGCCCCTGGAGACAGGCGAAGGGCATTGCTGTGACCAAAAGAACGATCCAACTGGTACGAAGCTGAAAATTGAGTAACGACTCCGGATTCCCCAGTCGGCTGCGCGCGGATCGCGGTCTTCGAGCGGTTGAACTCGTGCGCCTGGGAATAATTTGGCCTGGAGGTACGGAATAAACTGGCGGTCGAAATGAATATTGCCATAGAAAAGAGGAATCATGCTATAAACTGACTTTTCCTTGGACAGAAGTTGCCATTTCCGGATTAGAATTCTGAGAATATGGTCCGCGGGGTATGAGGCGTGCTGGTAAAGGGCCTTGGAGCTCAGAAGCAGATCGAGGGCAACACCCGGGTTGACTGCCAAAGGACGACCATCCGGGTGAAGATAGTCAGCATCGCAGAGAACGTGCAGATTCTCCGTGAATCGGAGCGGCTGATAGATAAAAAGGCGGTGACCATCATCTGGATGGTAGGGATGACAGTATCTGACATTACGAGCAGAAAGCACACCAAAGCGGCACACGGTCTTGCAAGATGCAATGCATTCAAGGTGGTTGAGGCTGCAAATCTTTAGGGATCGTTTTGAGCCGTCAGCAGCCCATCCGGCAAATCTGAGTACCTCCCAATCGATGGGGTTTTGGTTCTTCAGTGAGTTCTGAACAAGTACAGTATTAGCATCGAATACGATGGCGTGTATATGAACGGCATCACCTACCTGCCATTGAGCGTCCTCGGTGTTGACTATTTCGAGTAAAATATTCAACTGGGTCGAATGATGCGCGACAATTGAGACAATCTCATGGCGGGTTGGAACCACTGCCACAAAATCCCAGTCGCGGTCATGTTCCCAGTTTGACTCTGAGTTGGAGCTCTCATAGGCTCTGCTAACACCAAGAGAAAACTGCAGGAAGCCCAGCTGTCGAGCTAAATCCAAATCGAGCCTAAAGTCGGACGCCATTATCATGCGTTGGCGGTTGGCTTTCTGGGGTATTTGGGAGATGAATGCTAATTCAGTCGGCATCATTTCGGAGGGGTCTTGTCACACTATTTAATATTTTGCTGTCTCACTTACTTTCTTACATGGCCCACGAAAATGAATATGGGTAGCAACGCGTCCAAAGAAGGTCCATGTAGCAGTAAGACTTGAAAAAAACGGCCATGTCTTGACTTACCCAGCGATTGCTAAGGTATCGATGGGACGGATGGGTTTTCCTAGCGCGTCCGAGAAGCGGCGCATGGATCAACCCACCACATCGTGCGTGGAGGAAGGCTGGCTCAACCCGGAGTTGGCAGGTGCATTTCCCATTGGGGTGGTCAGCTCCGTCTACTATGGCAAGGTACTCATAATGTCGATAGCACCGTTCCATATACTGATAAGGGGCTTCAAGCACACCCTAAATTAGTGCGTGCAGGGTACTTAGCAAGCTGGTTGCGGTGGAGCAGGCTGCAGCATCAAGTAACCCATGTCGCAGTGCTTGCCTCTCCCACGCCACAGCTTCTTCGGTAAGCCGGGAATTTCAGACGTGCCATCCAACAGGGATTAACAGGGGCGTTTCTAGAGTACATTCAGAGCCCTCACCCCTCCAGCTAGCGACATACGGTACCTGAGTGGAGTTGGAGGTAGTAGGACGCGTCCGAGCCCCAGTAGAGTGACTGCAGCCGACTACGGACGGACTATGCTGTTCCTAGGCGGAGGACATGTCCTCCATCCTTAAGGGGTTAGAGGCTGACATAATGGCGTGATGAGGGGGTGTGCTTGAAATACACCGTATACTGTCGCTAGTCCGAACTCGGCTAGCCGTCCTCCACCCAGATTAGGTATAGAGGGTGAGTGACTACCACCCCTGGCGGCTGAGGGGTGGCTATAGTCTATCGTCGCCGACCTCGCCCAAGGTCCGTCTCATGCCTCTTCTTTTCCTCCTTAACGGAACTCGCAAGTCATTGAAGAAACATCGGCCCGCCCAGATTTTTCCGGCTTCATCTCTCACAATTTCGCAAAAACATAGGGTTTTTGTTGGATCATGCCACCTTGCTTATTTGATTTGAAGATCGGGCAAGGGTCTGAGTTCAAAGGGAGTCTGCTACACATCTATGCCCTGGCATAGGTTGGAAGGTCTGCGTGCTAGGCTCGAGGTCATGCATTAGATTGCACGGTTCAGAACCTTCTGGCTCACGATGAGCCTTGCCGAACAAATGAGCGCAGGAAGAGAGGTACAGAGCAAGCTTGCAACCGAACAATCGACCTAGCTGTATCCGGGCCGACTCAAAAATATTTGAAGCCATCGGGTAGAGCATAGCTTATGTGTGAAGGGCGCGGGGTGACCGGCGGAACCGGATCCTTGTTCAAGTGACAGGGTCCCAATACCCGAGTGCCATCACCGGCCGGCAAGACAAAGGATGTGGCCTGACAAGCATCGGGGGGCAACGGGTATCTGCCAGCACATTACAATATCTATACTACCGAGGGGGGGGAAGGGGGGTTGGCAAATTGACCAGGCGATAGACAACGCTTAGCAGCTGCCTATGTAGACTACTTGTTCTCGGCCCCCTACCCCGGCTGTTGTCAAGTCGCCTGGGACAGCGTTTGCAAACTGATTGATGCCAAAGAGCTTGTCAACATTCGTCGTTCAACGGGCTACCGGTCCAAGTGAATAAGGAACAGTGTACAGCCTGAGAGGTAAGATTTTGTGCAAGACCCTGACGGCACATTGTCTGCCCAGCCTGAGTGCTATCCCAAACCCCCTCTTTCTAGTGTGTCTCAGGCGCAGTCCACACACATTTCTTCTTCAGTTCTCATCGGTTGTGCAAATAATAGTAGGTCTAGCTTTCTTATAAGTTATTCGCACTTACGGTGATACATTCCACACTGGACGACCTCGATACCTGACATCAGCTCGTCTGAGCTCTTTGAGCATGCCAGCCCCTCCGAAGTCGTGTAACTTTAAGGGGGCTTTCCCGCCTCGCTTAGTACTCAGGATGGATCAGGTCGGCAAGAACATAGCAGCTTTTGCACAGTACGGAGATACCAGAAAGAGAAGGTAGGAGTCTGGAGAGCTCAGTTCATAACTATTCCGACAGCCACCATTTGATAATAATATGTGACCGTCTCTAATCCCTGTGGACCGTAATGGTTGAACACATCCCTTTGAACTCCGCAAGGCCACTTTTAGCGCGCTTTTACTATCCTACCTGGTTAGGTAATCTTTTTAGAGATAGAGAGAATTTCATAGGCTAAATACCCTAGAGATTCTTGCTAATCGCCGCTCATCAAAAAGGACGCTAAAAGTGGCCTTACGGAGTTCAAAGGGATTCTGGGCATGGAACCTTGCCTATTCTATTCCCGCCCATGAGTTGCTTTCGCCCCTGATGGTCTCGCGAGCCGCCATGTTAACGCTGAGGGGCAACGCAACGGAAGCCATGTCACATTCCGACCGATTACTTGTCACTTCTTGCGGGTCACCCTGGGACGCGTGTCCAGGCTGTCCAGCTTCTACTGGGACGTGCATGACGTGGACCGGCGCAAGCCTGGTCCCGACCCAGCCATCACGTTGTGATGGGAAAAAGACCACGTCGGGCTTTGAAGGTTTGGGGCCGGGCAGCACGGGCTTAGCTGATATACTGGATCAGGGCGCGGCGTATTCAGCTCTTCACGGGCGTGACCGCAACATCGGTTGGTGCTGCTTGATGACCTGCTTTAGGCGCAAGCTAGGATCACCCCAGACACCCTGCGCCTCGCGATAGAGCACGCAGCTGTTGATGCAGGTTAAGCATGGCATTCGGAGGAACGTGGCCTCGCCTGCGTTAAGCCCCTGCTAGCAGGGTAACCCTACTAGCCTGAGGTTGCCAGGCAGAGGATATATCCTCTGCCCTAAAAGGGTTAGTGGGTAGTATGACATAGTGAAAAGGGTTTGCCCCTGTTTTAAGCTTTCACTACTACTACTAGGAGAAGAGGGTATACGCGAAGCGGGCCTTCGGTTTAGATTAAGTATAGGGCGATAGTTCGTATCTTCTCTAACTATATAATATACTACTTAAATTATCTAAGAGGTAGGGTAACTATAGCTTATAAGTAATTAAGCGTTTCTATGAAAAGTTAGCTATAGAGGTCTTTAGCTTTTTTAAAAAGCTTAAAGTTTTCTAGTAGCGATCTTACTTACTCTTTAGCTATTAGAGCTAGAGGAATCTTAAGCTAGATAATATACTTAATATAAGGCGCTAGCTACGAGCTATAAGAAATACTATTAAAAAGGCGTAGGTAATACTATAGCTTTAATATAGAGACTTAGCGGAATAAAAAGAGGTTAACTATATTATAAAAAGCTTTATATATCTATTAAAGCTATTAAAAGTCTTAAGAAGATAGATAAGGAAGGAGATATATAGGAAGGTCTATAAGTATAACTTCGAGGATACTTAGATAAGGGAATATAGTATAGAATAAAAATATTACTAATATAAGGAAGTATTTAAAAAGAGATAGCTATAGTTTCTATTAGTTTCTTAAGTACCTTAATTCTATATTATTTTATATATAAGTAGTAGCCTAATATCTAATTATTAGCTAAGCCCTTAAAAGTTCCGGAGTTTCTATAGCTTTTCTTCGGGGTTGAGATTTTATAACTATAGAGTCTATCTTTAGTCTTAGGGATGCGGACTCTAAATCTACTTAATATATATACCTTCTAGTAGCGCGTTTTATATTACTTACTAGCTAAAATAGTTTAAAGATAACTTATATAGTAAGCTTCCCCGAATAATATTAGTAGTAGCTAGTATAGAAGATAAGGATAAGGGGGTTTAATACGTTATAAAGGCAGCCTATCTAGCTTTAAGCCTTCTATTTATAACGGACTAGAATAGCATTGCCTTCTATAATATGCTATCTTTAATATATAACGTGGGAGGTTATAGCTTAACTAACTATTACCCCCTTACTTTACCTAACCCGACTATATAACCTAACCTAACCTAACTATTACTATAGGTTAGGTAGGTTAGGGTTACTAGTTAGAATTAGTAGGGTAGGTAGGCGGGACTGAGGGGTAGGGTTAGGATTAGGCTTAGCGCGATATAGGCTAGGATTAGCGTAGTATTCGGGTAAGGAATATATATTTTTCTAGCTCTATAGTAATAGTTAGGTTAGGTTAGGTTATATAGTCGGGTTAGGTAAAGTAAGGGGGTAATAGTTAGTTAAGCTATAGTTATATAACGTAGTAACGAAAGAAATTAACTTATATAGGCTCTAGCCTAGCTTAAGATAAGCAGGTCTATATAATATTTATAAGACATAATAATATTTTACTTAAAATAAGCGTAGATAACTCTACGTCGTCGCCTTAGTTATTTAGCTAGCTTATAATCTATAGAGTTTCTATACTAGACCCCCTATTAACTTTAAGTTATTACTATTAGGGACTATATACTTAAGAGCGTTAGTAGTAAAGTTAGCTATAGCTTTATAGCTCCTATACTACTAAGAGAGCTATAGGTAAGCTAGAGCGATTCTAGCTTATAATACTAGCTATAAGCCCCTTCGAAGCTATTAAACGTAATACGAGGTTTATAAAAAGAAGGGCCTTAGGGTAAGGGAGGTCGCCTATAAGATAGCTAAGTAAGGCTAACTACCCGGGGTTAATAATAGGAGAAACTGCTAATAGTAGTAGTTTATATATCTTTTTATCTATAGTACGGTACGTATTAGTAACCTTAAATTATAACGAAATATTAAATCTACTAACTACCTTTAATAGCTAGTATATTTACTAGTTAGATAGAAGCGAGCTAGCTACGCCCTAGTCGCAGCCTAGTCCTAGTACTAAATATAGGTTATAATAATTAATAGACCGGCTAAGTAGGAGATATATATAGTATAACTACTTTAGTACTAAGGCCTATACTACTAGGAGACTACTATTAGGTAGTGCGATTAGTCGGGGGCGTACGTAGTATACTAGGGTTAAGCCTTAGGGTAATTATAGTAGATATTACTTATAATACTACCGTCCTCTTTACTTTAACTTACTCGCGCTATTTAATATAGTATCGCCTAGATAGCAACCCCCTCCCTACTATCGCCTCGTCTATAGGTAGGGTGCTTTTCTATACTAGACTTAAGTAGTAGGCCTACGTATTACTATACCCTATTAAAAACCCTTATCGAAGTTTAAAAGCTATACCTACCCTATAGTCCTAAAGGTTAGTATAATACCCGCGGGGCTTAGCTATATAGAAGGCCCTATAAGAACCACGCTAACCTTTAAGACTATGGAATAGGTAGTATCCTACGTCCTAATATCCCTACTAGCCCTCCGTATTCGCTAAATAGGTATACTTATAAGCTAGAGACTCCTTATATATATAGACGTACTATTTGCTATTTATCCTCTTAGGGTTCTTTATTAGGATATAATAGCTAATACTAGGGCTAACTATATATACCTAACGCGTTAGGGGTTTCTATATAAGATATAGCTAGACTAACGTTTCTACGCTAGGGCCTTATAGGTTTATTGAGATTAGTAGAGGAGTAAAATAGGCTAATTAACTACCTTCTAATAAATAATAATAATATTATACTATTTACTATATGCTTAAGAGAAGTAGCGCTTATAGTAGGTATTAATAAGCTAATTAACCTCTAAGTAATAGAAAAAGATAAAGCGGAGGTCTTACTTAGGAATTCTACTTATTAGAAATAGCTCCTATAGGATAATAATACTATAGCTAAGTTATTAAATTTCCTTATATACCTACCCTTAGTAATTAGCTAAGTTATATATATCCCCCCTTTCTAGTAGTATAGTGCTTTATAAAGTCTCTACTACGTGCGCTATAAACCCTATCCCCGGCGCGGATAAGGACGCTTAGGGTCTATGATATTAACTTCTCTATATAAATAGAATAGTACGCCCTTATATCTATAGAATATAGTAGCTTTAGTTATATTTTAACTTATTATAGTAAGTAAGAATTAGTTTAAGTAAGTAGAGCTACGTAATACCCTTAAGCGTTCTAGCTAGATTAGCTAACTTTAGGTATTAATATAAATAATTAGAACTATTTTTATATAGTTTTCCTTCTACTAAGCTTTAATCTCTAGATATCTACTAACTAGTATGCTATCCTTAGAGTTACTACCTACGATTAAATATAACTAATAGCCCTTTAGCGTTACTAGGGTAATTATAGAGGAATCTCTATATCCTATAGAGCCTTATTAGTATATATATAAGTTAGGGAGTTATTAACTAAGATAGTGTTGCTATAACTAATAACGTATCTAATAACGAGACTGCCCTTACTAACCTCTTATCTTCTTTTATTAAAGGATAGATTCTATTAGTATTATAGGCGTGATACCCTTATAAGGGTATATAGTAACGATTATAATAATATTCGTGATAATTACCTATTATTATTCTTATCTTATCTAACTATCTATAATATAGGCAGGAGCTAGTTAAAGTAGGTAGTAGCGGCCTAGGTAGTTAACTTACTTTAATTAGCTATACTAACTAAGCTAGTTATCCTACTTCGCCTAGGGCTAGTAGTAGCTAGCCTACGATACCTACCTACTTATTACTTATTATTAGCCCTACTATTCTAGTAGATTTAAATAACTTTTAAGATTATAGGATTTACTACTTTAGGTATATCTTATACCTCGTTACTCGAGCTTTTTTATAGGAAGAGGATAGTAAAGCTTTTAGCTACCTAATTTATTAGGAATAACGAGGCTACTTAGCTTACCTAATAGAGGAAGTATATTACTATTAATAAGCTCTATATATTATAAATAGTAAATAATACTCTTTAAGGAGATTATTAAGAAGATAGAAGCATTAGAATTAATATTACTTCTTAAAGACTCTACTATTAACCTCGGATTAATCCTTAATAAGAGTTAAAATAAAATAAGACTTAATATAAAACGATTAGTTAAGCTAATAAGAAAGAAGTATATATAAGAGCTCTTAAAGCTTATAGGAAGGTTAATAATATTCTTCCTTAAAAGAAGGATATACGTATTAATAAGGACTTAAAGGTCCTAATAGAGGTGCTAGGGAGAGGGAAGTCTAATAGTACTCGAGGATACTTCTAGGAAGTCTTTAATAGCTTTAAACTTAACCTAGGGAGTAGAAGTAGTACTAGTAGATATTCGTAGCATAGCTCTATATACTTTTCTATACCTAATATAAGAGATATCCTAATCTTACTTAATAAATATTAAATTTAACTTCTTACTTATAGAGCTACTAACTACCTTATTATATAAGGATAATTCAGGAGAGTGGACTGCTTCTATACTACTAACTTAAGGTATCCTCTAGCTATGCTTATTACTATATTAGGACTAGTTACTAATAGCCCTATCTAGTAGGTTAGTCTTAAGTAGCTAGATTATAACTAGTCTCTCTAGGGTTCGGGAGTCTAATTATAATACTTGTAGTTATATAGCAGCAGAATATAAGCTCTAGATATACGATCACGAGATATAAAGCTAGACTAGTAACTATTTCAGGTACTTAAGGGTATTTTAAACTATATTATATTATAAACGCGTGTAGTAAGTTAGATATAGATTATATTTATTTTATATTTAACGCCGTAGTAGTAAGGGTATAGTCGCCCTTATAGCGGACCTCCCGAAGGGTATATAGTATCGAGGGCCGCAGGCTCTAGCTATATACTTTATATATACGCCGTATCCTAGTATTCTCTAAGTCTTGCCCTTAGGCTACTATATGTTCTATCTATCCCTAGTTCCTAATAGTACCCTAGTTCCGTTATATTAATCTAGTTCTCTATTAACTAGAGGTAGTATATTATTAAGAGAATAGGTAATAGCCTATCTCTTAGTATTATAGGTAGATCTTCTAGAAGAAGTTTATTATATTAAGGAAGGCCTAGAAGCCTTTAGAGTTAGTAATAAGCCCCTTAAAGTATCGCTCAAGGGATTCTATAGGTCCTATAGTATTATAACCTATTAGATATAGAAGGACTAGGGTTACCCCGTAGGCACGCCTAGCGCCTAAACGATACTTATAGAGAGGATAATATAGGAATATTAGGCCTTACTTAGTATAGAAGAACTATAGTATAAGTTATATAATAATAAGATAAGACTAAACAGGTAGTATAGATTACTAAGTACTTAGTAGGAACTACTAAGCGCTTACTAATACCTAGATAGTAATTAGTATTAGAATAAGAGAATAGTTTAGGATTTATATATAGTATAAACTTAAGCCTAGCTTAGAGATAAAACTTCTATAGCTCTTGAGTAATTAACTTTATAATTACCCTTATTAGTATTCTTAGCTTTATCTTATACTATAACCCTTTATAAGGATTATAACTAATTACTATACTCCTTAATCTAAGATCTATTTAGTAATATAGCCCTATAAGACTATACTATTTACTAAGCGTTATCCCTTAGCTTTTATTAGTAGAAACCTTATTAAATAGCTAATTATAATATTTTAATTACTCTTATTTAATAAGTTAACCTTTAACGCCTATTAAATAATATAAATAAGATATCCTCTCGCGCTTCTATTAAATTACTTATTCCTAGCTCCTCTACTAGCTCTAGTAAGTAGTAGCTTAGTAACCTTTAGAAGGAAATAGATAAAGCTAAGATATAAAGTACTAATAATAATAATAAAGAGATAGTTCTTACTCGCTATAATATATAATAAATCTAGAGGAACTTCTAACATACTCTTAAAATTAACAATAATATAGGAGAACTCTAGAACTTTATTAACTAGCTTAATATATAGCTATAAGCTAAGGAAACTAATAATAATAAACTTTAAAAAAAATTTAGAATCCTCTAAGCTACTAAGAATATTATTAATACTCTAATCTAGGATAGATATAAGAAACTTAAACTTAGCTTATCTAATACTTTTAATAATACCCTAAGATAGCTTAAAAGATTCCTAATTTAAATTAGGAACTACTAGGACTTCTATTATAATAATATGTAGAATAAAACTAAGAAAGTTTATTATATTTTAACCTTTCTTAAGGGATAAGCTTTATAATAATTCAAACCCTTCTTAGAGGAATACCTATCTAAGGAAATACTAAATAAATATTCTACTAAAGTATAAGATATTTCTAGTAACTTTTAAAGCTTTAAATACGCCTTAAAGTCTCCATTCTAGGATCTAGATAAAAAATAATAAATATAACGAGACTTACTTCGCTTTAAGTAGACTAAGTTAGCTAAGAACTATATTATAGAATTTAGACGTATTTATATATAGCTAGATTTAACTAATAAAGGTAAGATTTTTATATTTTATACTAATCTTAAGGATAAGGTTAAGGATAAGATTAGTAAGGTTAACCGACCTAATAACTTCCTTTAGTATACTAAACTTGCTATTAAGATTAATAACTAACTCTATAAATAATATAAGGAAAAGGGAGAACGACGATAATTCCCTAACTAAGGATATAAACTTTAATAGTAGCTATATAACTTATATTAACCTAGTAATAACTATTATACTAAACGACTTAATAATTAGTAATATAACCCCCGAGTACTATAGTATACTACTACTTATAGATACTATAGCAGACCTATAGACCTTAGTATAGCCTATAAGGACCCGAATACTAGAAGAATAACCTTTCAATACTATAACTACGATAGACTAGGATATATTATACGAGACTATTATTAGCTTAAGAAGAAACTATTTATACTAGTTCCTAAATAAATCTAGTAAGTTAGTGCTACTACTAAGTATATACCTTATAATTAACTTAACTAGACCGCTTATTATAATAATAATTGTTTATTCGGACTCTAAGGAATAAGTAGGATAATACCTTAAGAACCCCTACTAATCGGGATATAACCTTACTAGAATCTAACTAATACCTATTAAAATAATTATAATAAGATATTATAGCTATATTAAGCTTAAAAGGAAAACCCTCGAGTAACTTAACGAAATATTATAGGATAGATAATTAGAACTATTACTCTTAATACTTATAATATTATATATAATAAATAAGCTTCGTATCTTACGTCTTAGAATAGCCCTTATGGTATACTAAGAGAAAACGCTTAAAAAACTAGATAACGTTATATAGTAATAATAAATTAGAGCTATCTAACTCTTGGTAGAATAACGAATTAAAGCTAGGAATAACCCTAAGTAAATCTAATATATTAATAAAGAAGTATCTTAACTTATAGAGGAATCCGATACTCTTAATAAAGATACTAGAGAAAACCTCGATCCCTATATAAGATAATAAATTAATAGCTAGACTTAAGAAAAAGAGTTAAATACCCCCTATAATTTAGATAAACCTTATAACGTTATATATTAATATACTTAGCTAGAAGTTGCTTATAAGGTCGTTCCTAGTATTAATAATACTAGTTCTAAAGAGGAAATATTAGAGGATAAAGAGCTGAACCTATTCTAGTATAAAGATATTAAGTCTCTTTATAATAACTAAGTAATATACTTTTCTAATACTATAGTAGAATAATATAAGTATATACTAGAGTTAACTCTAACTAAATAAGATAATTCTTAACTAATAATTATATACCCTATATACTACTAAGTATTTTAAGCGTATTACTTTAATAATAAATATAAGGAATATCTAAGAGAGAAGTATAACTACTAATTCTATCCCTATAAAAAGAACGAGTAACTTATCCCTTATACTTACCTCGCTATTTAACTCCCTTACTAGTAACTACGATCTTTTAATAAAGATAGAACTACGACGTTTACCCTAAGCTATAACTACTCTATATCTTACTTAAATAATAAAACTATATTATAAGAAGAATACTAATAAGACTAATATAAGGTCTATTCGATATAGAAGGTATAAGCCTTATAATTACTATAAGAAAGAAGCAGCTTACTATAAGTATATATTAGAGAGAATAGCTTAACTAAAGTATAATACGAAGGAAAGTAAATTATAATACCTAGAGGTATACTATAGTTAAAAAACTAGACTCGCTTACTAATATAAGATAATAATAAGTAATAATAAAAGAGTCCCTATATAATACTAAAGTATTACTTATAGAAGAACTATACCTCACGATTGATATAACGATTAATAGAGAACTAATATATATAATATTAAACTACGGAGTATAAGTAAATTTTATATTATTAAGAATAGTAAATTAATAATAAATTACTTAGAAGAAGAAAACTCTAGGAAGTAAGTATTACTTATAAAACATTAAAAGAGATAGAGTTTAATATAATAGAGGCTTTATTAATTTAGAGATAGTATAACTCCTTTTAAATTATTATAGCTAGAAAGAGTAACTCTACTTTAATATTATAGAGATAGGAAATAAATATAACGTTATCCTAGGGCTTTTATAGTTATAGAAGTATAACTTATAAATAGATTAGAGAACTAGCTAACTCTAATAAGTAGAGGACTTAGTCCCTAAGTAGTAACCTAAGAGAGGTACCTTAAATAAGCTTAGAAAGACTCCTAAAGTAATATAAAACCCTATATACTTATACATTAAGGATATAAGCGCTAGGATATTATTAGTAATAAAAATTAATAAAGACGATTAATTACTACTTATCTTGGTAGAATACCAGTAATATAAGAAGTTATTTACTAAAGAACTTAATATAGGATTACTAGAATATAGTAGCTATAACTACGAGATTAAGCTAGAACTAGGAAAAGAACTAATATTTAAAAAGATCTATAGACTTAATTAAGAAGAAATAGAAGTACTTAACGCTTACTTAGAAGAGAACCTTAAGAAAGGATTTATTAGACCCTTAATATCGCTAGTAGGGTACCCTATACTCTTTATACTAAAGAACAATAATAAGAAATAACTATATATTAATTATTAGAAACTTAAAGATATTACTATTAAGAACTATTACCTATTACTACTTATCTCTAAGCTATGCGATCTTTTATATAGTACGAACTAGTTTATAGCCCTTAATCTTAAGGGAGCTTATAACCTTATCTATATTAAAGAAGGTAAAGAATAGAAAATAGTATTTAGAATATAATACGGATACTTTAAAAAACTTATAATACCCTTCGGACTTATAAATATACCTGCTATATTCTAAATAATAATTAATATAATATTTCAATAATACTTTAATAAATTTATTATAATATATCTCGATAATATCCTTATCTTCTCTCGAACTCTAGAAGAATATAAGAAGTATATATATAAAGTACTCTAATAACTATAAGAAGTAAAACTCTTAGTTAAGCTAGCTAAAAGCAAATTCTACTAATAAGAAGTTAAATTCCTTAGATTTATTATCGCACTAGGAATTATTTAAATATCTAAGGATAAGATTAAAGTAATTTATAATTAGCCTATACCTACTTATATTAGAGATATATAATTATTTCTTAGATTTGTTAAATTCTACTAACGCTTTATTTATAACTATATAGAAACTAGTAGATACCTCTAAGACCTTATTAAAAAGGATTAAGTATTCTAATAAATAGATAAATACTAGAACGATTTTAAAGAAAAATTAAGTAGTATATAAAAGAAGATATTATCCTATTAATTCTAGATTCTAATAAACTATTTAAACTTAAAACTAACGCCTTAGACTTCGCTATAGGCGCGTAACTCGGATAATATAATAAAGAAAACTAATTATAACTAGTAGTATTTATATTAAAAGAAATTCAGTAGATTAGAACTTAATTATTAAATCTATAGTAAGGAACTTATAGTAATTATTAAAGTATTTAAAGAATAGAAATTATAACTATTAGGAACGAAATACTTAGTTAAGGTATATACTAATTATAAAAACTTTATATATTTTATAACCTCGAAGGCACTTAATAAGTAATAAATTAAATAGTTAGAATTCCTATTTTAATTTAACTTTAAGATTAAGTATAGAAAAGGTAAAGAAAATAGAAGAGCTAATACTCTTAGCTAATTACTAGACTATAATAGCTTAGTATTAGAAGAGACTTAAGTTATCTTAAAGTAAGATAAGAATAGAAACCTTATACTAGCTATAAAACCTCTAATAATAGCTAGGAAGGTTAGTACTAGTATAACTAGATAAATAACCCCTGAAACTATTAGGAAGGTATACGTAGCCCTAGTATATAGATACTAAGGCGTTACTAAGATATAGAAACGTATTTAATAATATTATAATAAAACTGCTATATAGTAAGAAGTAATAAACGCTATTAAAAACTACGAAACCTATATAAAAAGCAAACCTAATCGATACTTACCTTATAGGAAGATTTAACTATTACTAATACTAGAAGTAGTATAGTAATCTATCTCTCTAGACTTTATTATTAAATTACTAAAGTTATAAGAACTAATAACTAATATCGAGTATAATAGTATTTTAGTTATTATAAACCGACTTATAAAGTACGCCTACTTTATTCTATATATAGAATTAAGTACTATAGAGGACCTTAGTTATATATTCCTTAAAACTATTATTAGCTAATATAGCTTACCTATAGAAATTATATTAGATAGAGATAAACTATTTACTTCTAAGTTTTAGAGATCTCTAACCTTATAACTTAGATCTAATTATAAGCTTTTAACTACTTTTTACTTATAAACTAACGGATAGACTAAACGAATTAACTAAATCCTTAAAACCTATTTACGCTATTACATTAACTACGAGTAAGATAATTAGATATTACTACTACTACTAGCCTAATTTACCTATAATAATATAGTAAGAGAAAGCATAAAAGAATTACTATTCTACCTTAACTATAGATTTAGCCTAACTACTTATAGAGAACTATAATAAGGCCTAGTAGCACTTAAGGCTATAATAAGTATTAAGAAAACTTAAGGAATTTAATAAGAACTACCTAGAGACCTCGAATTTATATATAAATATATATATAAATACGCTAATAAGAAAAGAGTTAAGGGATTAACTCTAAAGGAGGAAGATAATATCTACCTTATATAACGAAATATTAGAATAAAATAACTAAGTAATAAATTAGAATATAAGAAACTTAGACTATTTTAGATTAGTAAAAAGATCTCTAATATTAACTTTAAACTCTTATTACTAGATATTATAAGATATTATTTAATTTTTTATATTTTACTCCTCGAATTAATACTATAAGGATTTTAAACGAACGACCTAATTATTATAGAATTAAACGAACCGGAATATGAAGTCGAACGAATTATTAATTATATTAAAAATAAGAATAAGATATAATACCTTATTAAGTAAAAAGGTTATAAATATAAAGATAATATATAAGAACTAACTACTAATCTAGGATATATATAAGATAAACTCCGTATATATTAGGAATAATAAATAACGGACGAACTATAAATAATAACTATACCTAAGAAAATATAAAAAAGCTAGATTTAACTTATCTAACCCTGACTAATAATCTAATTACTATAATTAAATAAACTATAAGACTCTAACTCCCTTATTTACTTAGGAACACTAGAAACTAATTAGAACTCCCCTAATAAGAAATTTAGAGTACTAGGACTCTAGGGACCTAAGATAATATCTAAGTCTAATACGCCTAAGGTACCTACTAATTATACCTTAAGGACTAAGGAAGACTCTATAGAAGGACTCCTTAATATTTTATCCTCCTCTATTATTATAAATATCTCCTTATAACCTTTCTTAAAAACTATTCTTTTTACCTTATAAATATAATCTAACTTTATTAGCGCTTTATTTACTTTAGCTTATATTTTTTATAATATTTCTATTCTTTTATAAAATAATTCTTTGGTTTCCTCCTCCTTAGTATCTAAGTAATAAGATTATACTATTAAATATTCTATTATAATAAGTTAGCTAGATATAGATAGGATAAGAAGAAGTAGGAACTTATATTAGTAAATCGTATTATTAGAAGTATTATAAGAATAATAAGTATTACTAATAGTAATATACTCCCTATAAACTAAAGAGCCTAGTCGTATCTTATAATAAAAACCTTTAGAATAATAGTAATAATAAGGTATAACTTTAAAACTATTCTTAGTAGTATTAAGAGAATAATAATAATAACGAAGTATAGAAATTATAGGATTCTTAATAACATAACTTAATATAATATTAGTATTATAGGAGAATTAGGAAGTATAATTAATAACTCCCTAACCTAGGAGTAATAACTTACTTATATTAGTCTTAGGGATAAGACTATTTAGAGGGAGAACTAATATTATTACCTATTAGATATAGAAGGACTAGGGTTGCCCTATAGGCACGCCTAGCGCTTAAATGATACTTATATATAGGATAATATAGGAATATAAAGCCTTACTTAGCATAGAAGAACTATAATATAAGTTATATAATAATAAAATAAGACTAAGTAAGTAGTATAGATTACTAAGTACTTAATAGGAACTACTAAGCGCTTATTAATAATTACTAAGCGCTTACTAATACCTAGATAGTAATTAGTATTAGGATAAGAGAATAGTTTAGGACTTATATATAATATAGACTTAAGCCCGGCTTAGAGATAAAATTTCTATAGCTCTTTAGTAATTAACTTTATAACTACCCTTATTAGTACTCTTAGCTTTATCTTATATTATAACCCTTTATAAGGATTACGACTAATTACTATACTCCTTAATCTAAGATCTATTTAGTAACGCAGCCCCGTAAGACTATACTATTTACTAAGCGTTATCCCTTAGCTTCTATTAGTAGCAACCCTACTATCGGATAGCTAAGTATAATATATAACTATTACTATAAGCTATTATATTATCTAAACTAGCTTTAATTAGTATATACGTAGAGTTTACTATCTAGCTAGGTATAGCGAAGCTATATATAGATAGTAAAGATTAAGTAGCAAAGTTTATTAAATTTAACACCCGTAGTAAAATATATATAATTATAGTCTATATAAAGAAATAGAAAAACAAACCCCCGCACCCTGCTAATAGTTATATCTTATATAATCTAATATATAGTTAGTAATAGCACGATATATTACTAACCTCTTACCTTAGATAGGTTTTCTAGAGCTATCCCTAAGCTTATATAAAAAGTTAAAGCTACCTTACTTAACTATTAGATCTTTTTAGCTTTAGGGCTATTTTCTCTTATTATATCTATATACCTCTTTTTCTATAGTTTATAGGTTTAGAGAATATACGTATAGTAATTAGCTCTTAATAATTAATTAATAAAACTATATATATAGTAATATTTTCTTATATATTACCTAATTAAGAAGTACCTCTTTTATATCTTAATTATTATCTCCTATTAAGTTACTTAGTATATAAAGATCTCTAGTCTTAATCTCTTATATTACTCTTAACCTCTTAGGGATAGAGAAATTATAATTAACTTAATTAAAAAGCCTAACCTTTTCTATTATCTTCCTAACTTTTTTTATATTAGGCTTAGTAACCTAAATATTAATAATACCCCTAAGTAAGAGAAAACTATTTCAAATTAGATTAGTAGATTCCCTAATAAGTTAACTAATAGGAATAATACCTAGAGAGTTTCTTAAAGAGACTAAGTAGAATTATAACCCTAGTAATAATAAGGAAAATATATCTCTATATAAACTAGAAGCTAAGATCCTTCTTATAACGAGGATTATTAATAAAGAAATAGTATAATTAGTTAGTTTACTTACTCTAAATTTATAAGGGATACTTTAAACTTACTATTTTCTTATAATATCTAGCCTAGCGCGTCTAGGTATTTATTAGTATATAGATATAAGTAGCTAGCTTAGTATAGTATTAATACTAGGGTAGGCGGGTACCTATTAGAGCCCTAAGATACCTTAAAGTTAGTAATTAAAAAAGTAGAGGTTTTATTATAAATAATAATTATTCTAACTAAGAATAGAAATAGGTTATAATCTTCGAGATAACGGTTTAGTATATTAAGTAAATCCCTAGGGCTAACGACTAACTTAATAGGCTAGAAGACTAAGTTACTAGGCTAAATAACTAAGTTACTAAGCTAGATAACTAAAGTTATATCTAAGAAGTATACTTTATTATTAATTCTAACCCCCCTAATATTAGTATTATATAATAAGAGGGATATTTTATTACTAAGGTATTAATATTATCTCTCTTCTATATTATTAATTAGATATAGTATCTTAGTAAAACTAGCTATATATAATAAATAATATTAGTTTTCCTCTTAGGAATATAACTATCTTATATAATAATAGTAGCTATATATAATATTAATACTTCTTTCTACCCTAGGTAGTTAATAAGTAGTTATAGGTCTTATCTTATCTACTACTAGGTTAGGGCTACTTAAGATAAGCCTAGAGCTTTTAGGGGTCTTTAGGATAGTAATAACTAATTTAAATAAGTTTATTAAAAAGCTCCTAATATATTTAAAGTATTATCTATAGCTATCTTATTTAAGTATAGAACTTATACTAATACTATTCTATATAGTAGTTTAATCTTAGCTAAAATAGGTATTAATAGGAGCTAGTAATTACTTTATTAGTAATCCTATATTACTTATAAACTAGCGCGAATAACCTATATAATAAAACTAAGCTAGTTATCGTTCTAAGTAGTATCTAGTAATAGAGAGAATTATATAGCTATTCTCTAAATAACTAGGCTAACTTTATTATATATAAAGCGGAGGAATAGGTTCGAATTATATATTATTACTAGCTAAAGCTACTAGGTGCTATATTCTAAATAGCTATAGTAGTTATAAAGACGTTTAACCTTTATATGTTATGCTTCGTAAGCTCTAGCGCGGCCCACAACGAAAAGGATATCCACTAATGATTAATACTAAGCAAAAGCTAGTGTACGTTATTACGGTCTCACTGCTACGTGCGGCAACTACCCACTTCAGCTTAAATTTGTCACGTGTCCTAATGCATAAGTCGCATTGTTATCGTGCATCTGCTGCAGTTATTTTCCATCAAGTCAGTCTTTATACACAGCCGGATGGTTGGAGTCAAAATAGCTGACCTATTAATACTAAGCCGAAATTAGGCATTAAGCTAGACATTTTAATGCTGTATTTCCTGTGCAGTGAGGTCCAGAGCAGAATATAGCTATTGTCTTTAGATATAGGGTAATCAACAAATGGACGCATAAATATAGCAAAGTCTGTATAAGCAAACATATAGGTAGGCATAAGCAAGTAGCATAAGCAGAAAACTATGCTAAATATCGCCGTTTATAGATCTTAGATTACTCGATATAGGTTCTAACCTATAACATAGTGTGAAAGCAGTTACTAGCTTTAACTATAGAGGTTATTACTAGATATACTCTCTAGGTCTCGTATTATATCCTGATAGCTAACGGATCTATAACTGTCTGTGCGCAGAAGAATTTCCGTCTGAGAATCCGGAAACTAGTTTCGAATTCTACTATAGCCACTTCCAGGCTAACATTCCTTACGACCGTGTGTGTGTTCTGTAACTAAGTCCGGTCTGGAGCGTGGTCCACGCAGACGATAAGGACCGCGTTCTCGGCCTAAGGGCGACTCAGTCTGGACTATAGTCGAGGGTGGAGACCGGGCGGGGAGATTAGACCAGGGCGGGTCGCATTGCGATACGCTATTTTGGGCCGGGTTTGACTTCACAAGGAGCTAGATCTGGCTTCGGATTAGGAAAGCGCCCTATGTTGGGTGGCAGGGAACAAGAGAGAAGCAGCACGTCCGGAATAGCACAGGGGGAGCCAAGTGTTCCCGTTGCGATACGAAGAAAGATCTGAATAAGATTGATCAACAAACGGATGCCAATAGACCCAAAGACGACTCCACTCCGGCCTCAAGCCATATGTGAGAACATTGCTGCACCGCCTTCACAAATAGACTCGGTTAAAGCTGCAACAGGCTTGGTAGAACACATTTGTTGAGAGGCAGCACTGAACTATTGCGACCATGACTAACTCATCCTCGAGAGAGAACGTCCACACCTACGAAAAAGAAGCCAAAGACAAGGTCCGGAAATCCGGCAGAAGTGCCGAGGGGAAAATAATCTAGTTAGGCGAAACCGCCAGGGTGTTCTCAACCGTCGTCTACTTCAACCCGACGTACGGGCGGCTGGAGGGGGCCGTGTACATCCCCGAGGGTCAAAACATGCTGGACGTGAATGGATTTGTAAGTCGAAGCGCGTAGCTACCTATAAAGATAGGATACGCTGACGTAGCGCTATAAGTTAGCCGAGCTGCTTAAAGACTCGTATGACAAGGGTCCGGGGCACGGCCTATAGCGGGCCTAAACGCGCTATGAGCAGTTATAGAACGCATAGACTAGCGGGGCTACTATCCGCGTTAAAAGTAGTGTAGGGACCGGCAGCACTAAGACCGGCGCTGCTGCGGAAGACGGAGCCTATGCGAACATAGTCGTGGCCCGCGACGACGGCGTCAGCATTAACAGCGCTAGTTCTGCTAATGGTGCTGGTTATGCTAGTGAGGCGGCAATCGGCTATAACGGAACTCTGCATGCAGCTAGGGACAGGGTTGGGAAAAAGTCAGTTAGTATTTAGTCGACTAATTAGTCTGACTAAATTAGTCAGACTAAATTCAGCTATTTTTTTGACTAGACTAAACTAGGTTAGTATTAGTCACTAGCCTAATTAGTC